>OY720031.1:19711410-19991127 GCA_963082485.1 Eudonia mercurella | reverse complement strand
AAATGTGGAAACTATCTTTGTAATGGTGAAGGGCCCCGCGCGGACACGGTTCCCAGCCCCGGGCTGCCGTTCATCACTCCAAGGTACATACTTATTGTGAGAAAGGTTTATTGACCTCTTGTATGCGGAAATGGAAAAACTGTGATCTTGCTGTATTGACGATTGTTCAGAGAAACAATACGCTTTGCATTTTTTATTTACTTGTAGACTAATGGTATTGTATATAAGTCACTTAAATTCGACATAATGAGTTTAGGCTTAACGTTTAAAGTCAATAAAAGCTTTATTTTGTACATGTAGTTTTGTTTATGTACCTTTTAATAATGCAGCAAATCCTTTGTTATTGGGAACTTCCAAAGTAGCTTGTAATGTTTCTATGATTGTTCTAATGAACGGTGTGGGCTCACAGGTGAACAAAGATTTATGCTATGGGAGATTTTCGAGCCGCATACAAGAGGTTCGGCCAAAATTTGGATTGGATATTTTGCTATTGTATTATAAGACTATGACAAAGTGTTTTCGAAGTATACAGAACTGAAGTGAATAAAATATCTTTGAAACAAAAAATGAGGTCAAACATGCATTTGTTTTCAATTGTATCTCAATAAAAACAACCTTGATGAATTTACATCACATTTTGAGATTTTTTTTTGTTACACTTGGCCCTTTAATTTATTTTAGTATGTTTTGATTTTGATTATGTTTTTATCTAGATAGTTTCAATTATACAGTTTCATGATAAAGACAGTCTTTTCTACTTGACCATGACAGTTTTTATTTGTGGTTCTCAATGGCCGCACCACAGTACTTACGCTAAAAATACATTATTTATTTGAATGTACCATTTCTGTACTTTATATTATGTGTCTTGGAAAAAACCATACCTCGACGGATATTGAAATATAGTAAAAACCTGGTGTTGCGGCCAAAATGTAACCTCACACAGCACTTGTACTTTACATGTCTTATTAGGTAGGTACTTAAATTATATCTGAATATTTGCATAAAAATCAACATATTTTATGTAATTGACAGTCGATTGACGTCTGAGAACAAATGAATCTTAAGTTCATTTATTATTGGTTGATTTTTGTACAAATGTTCAGACATTTTGATCGGTTTGAAAGCGTAGATTATTTCGACGCTGGCTATTACTGTACCTATATATAAATTTGTTCTTGTGGGGATCTGATCTCATAAGAATCTGGCTTGACAAACGTAATATCTCACTCTTGTTGTCGTTAAGGTAATTCTTTACTCTATCATCCATGACTACCAACTCCTCAAATTGCACTAGCACATGTTTGTGCTTAGACAAAATTAGAAATTTCAGGACATAATCTGTCGATACATCTTTATAGCCAGAGTGGAGCAGGTATATTGTCTGGCCTGTTATATAGCGTGTCAAGTCTTCATAGAATGCCAGACACTAAATATGCCACAAACGCATTATGAACAAGTAGCAGTAGCTGCTATTTGCATCAACAACCTAAAGCTCTATTGATTATCAAAGAGCTCAGTAGGCTTAGTACGAACTTCTATCCAAATCGTAATGTAAAGTTTGAGATGACGTCAATTTTAAGTTCCATTTACAGCCGTGGCGCTGTATCAATTCCATACATAATTCCCATTTTACGCTACGATACGCGATACGATACGATCGCTGTTCGTGCTTCGCCCACTATTAATTACCGTATAAAAAGAAACTACTTTTCAAAAAAATTCGTCAATAAATTTTCTCTTGTCATGGTCGAGTAGTAAAAAATTATATTATCAGAGGCAATCTGCCATGAAAGTTTTCAACGTCACAGTTGCAAACGCTCACAAGAAGAGTTCAAACGAAAGTGCCCAGCTTGGCTGGCTTGTCCCCGGCAATAATGAGGTGGTGGCATTAGAGCAGCCGGTGGCGGTCCTCGTGGCACAGCTCCACCTCGCTGTCGTCCGACTCGGAGTGGCTGCAGTAGGAGGAGTCGCTCCAGTGCTGGAACTCCTCCTTGTGGTGCTCCAGCGCCATCAGCGATGGGAACAGGCTGTCGCACGCGCTGCAACTGCAAACGAATGGCTGTTATAATATATCTAATGACTGTTGAGTGAGTTAAAATAAATTTAATGCGATCAAAGCAGCGCTACCTAGTGACTTACTGATAAACCTAACTTTTCACTTTAGATGGCGCTGCTTCGGTCGAATCAACAGCGCTTCCGTGTTACTAATAAACGGAATTTAGCTAGGTAAGTAATAGGTACTAAAAGTTATTCAGTGTTTGTTATCTTAAACTTAACTGAAATAAAACACTTCGAAGCTTAAAACTGTTTATTAGTACTGAAGCGCCATCTAGTGACGCAATCGTGAAACTAACTTTTCACATACTTTTTGGCTCGGTTTTTATACTTTAGTCAGCCCACTTGTAAGTTGAAGTAAATTAAACTTTTCTTTGTGATATAAATGATATAATATGTAAATACACCCTAACCACTCGAGGTTTAGTAATGTGGGACTTCACAGTATCCACGCGGGTTCTTTGAGCGAATTGTGAATAGCGACAATGCTCTTTTTTGTTTTACAAAATTGACTAGGCACTCGGAACACACTCAACTCACCCAAAATGTCGCTTCTTTTGCTGGTGGTCACCAAGCTGACGTCGTGTGGGAAATGATCGGTCGCAAACGTTGCACGTTAATGCCTCATCTGCAATAAAGCCAACTATTATCAATGTATCTGCCCTGACGCCACAGCAGTCTTGTCATAAGACAACAGTATTTAAGGTAATCTGGGTTCCTTTTTATTTGAAAAGATTTCTAATTGCCTCAATCGGCATTATCAGTGTCACCATAGGGGGACGGCTTGGGTTCCTCAAGCCATGTAAAATGAAGCACCGTCTAGAGAGGTTTTCTAGAGGGAATGGCATCAAGCACTAGTGCGGGACCCTCACTGATTCTCCGAGGGGTTCTGATTGGATCGGGGTAATCTGGGTGCTAAGTTTTACTTGTCATTCAACCAACAACAAAAATGTTACTTTGTATGGCGTTGAAGCAGCGCTTAAATTAAATTAAATTCACACTAGACAATCAATAGTTAGATTGAACCTGTCACTAGTGTAACTAAGAGGTTCCTTTTTTACTTTTTTATTTTTAATTGTTACACTTAAGCTGAATTAAATATTTATATAAAATACATTGAAAAAATTAAACGCCCAGGAATCGAACCTGGGTCATCCGCAATCCGGGCGGCTGCATTGACCGTTATGCTACCGGGAAGGCTGAATTTTGTCACTGTTTTTTGATTTTCGAAATGCCTTAGAGCGACATTAGTGCCATCTATAAAAGGTGATTGCAACCGATGGCTGGGTCGGGTGGACGTTTAATTTTTTCACTGTATCTATACTAATATTATAAAGCTGAAGAGTTTGTTTGTTTGTTTGTTTGTTTGTTTGAACGCGCTAATCTCAGGAACTACTGGTTCGAATTGAAAAATTCTTTTTGTGTTGAATAGTCCATTTATTGAGGAAGGCTATAGGCTTTATTACATCACGCTATGACTAATAAGAGTGAAACAGTCGCTAATTAACGCGGGTGAAACCGCAGGGCACAGCTAGTTTTATATAAATATTTAAGAGGTTCTTGTTTCTTTGTTTGCTGTTGATGATGATTGGTTCCACCGATTTCGTTCATTACGACCACTTCGACTCCTAGTCAGTGCGGCGCTGGTGCACCCGAAAATAGTTATGTAGCGTTTTATGTCAAACTGACTTGACCCATTTGGACTGGGTGATGGATGACACTGTTCCACCTAGGTTCATTCACTTTAATTGAAACTAGATTATGTATGACAAAATTTAAACCCTCGCCTCTTTTGTCACAAGAAGGCGCTGTTTTAATCATTTAGTGCGATACAAATTCTCGTTTTGGATTAACGTGATCGAATCCAGGTGAAATGGGTGAGCACCCAATTGAAGTGGGTCTCTGTAAAGGGAAGCCTGAAACTAAGAGATAGGTTTTGTTCTATGGATCCATGTCGTGGATGTCATAGTATTTTTTCAAATAATATTTCACAAACTCATACATAATCGGGATTCGAACCCGGTCAATGAACACTCACGTGGCTCACAATTGAACTAGGTATTGTGAGTCACAATAGTTCAATTGTGACAATTTGTGACAGAGTTCTAGATAACTTAACGATCGATACCGATCGTGGAAGTTTGATTGCGATCGCGCAATGTCTTTCATCGAATGCGTGACAACACTGACGTGACGGAAATTTGGTTAAAAAATAAAATAATATCTGTTTTATTTCACTTTTAAACCAATTTTCCGCTCGAGCTCGTGCTTCAGAAGGTATGCCATTGATACCATTTTCATATTTTTTTTAAAGACGAGACTTAAATTTAAAGAATAAAACTTAACGAAGTTGATCAAATGTTTGGTGTAAATAAAACCATGCTGTTAAAAAATTAATAAAATAGTATACTTTATTCCGAACATGATTGCAACATACACTAGCTTTTCTAAAAATTATTGTGCTAAACCCTTATTAACTTTGGTTCTCTTGATAAAACTATGATTAAACTTATTTTTAGGCACTGAGTGTTAGTGTATGCAACATAATATTTTTTCTTCAGTAATACAGCTTCATGAACTATTTATTAGTTTTTCTCTAGCTGCCATTACCTTAAAGAACAATCATAAATAAACAACATTCTTTGAATTTATATGAGCAAATAATTTTATTTAAAAATAGTAATTATGATTTAACATAGATGTAAACCTTTTCGGTTTTGATATATTCATTTATAAATAGTTAAACTGGATTTATTTACTACTGTTTGTACACAGAACAATTTGAGTGGCAGTTAAGTAGCTCTATAAATAAACTCTTGTGCAAACCAAAATTGTTATATTGGACAATAAATGCTTTATCATGTGGGCAACCCGGCAAGGCAAATGGAATTATAGGAACTATGTTCTAAAATATTTTTTAAAATTAGCAAATTATTTATACCTATTACACTTTCAAGTATTGCATCACAAGCTGACACAAGTTTAATTAAATGGAAACTGATTCCCATAAACACTTATCTGTCCATAACATATAACAATGGTTAAGTCAATTGTTACGTACCATAAATGGTGTTTCAACAGACTGGTGGACTGGTGACAGACAGATAGGTGGGTTTTAAATCCATGACCTTTTGCAATGGTTATTTTCAGTATCAATATAATTATATACAATTAAAAACACAATTATATATGTACAAGAGACTATAGTAAAATTTTAATTAATCATAGTGATATAATAATAAATAAGGCAAGATATCTGCCTGCTCTGCTAGTTACACTCGCTACTTATAAAAGAAACTAGTTAAAAATGTTACAAAAGTTCTTGAGAATTCTCCAAATACAAAATGTAACATTATGTACTTTGTATCACCATTTGTCACACGTTTTCATAAAGTCCCATGAAATGTGTAGTACAGTTCATGTTTTTGTTATATGGGAAGAGTGCTGGAGACTGAAGATTTGAACATGTTTCCGAAGAATCGCATTCCCGATGAGCCTCCAGGTACGGAACCCATGATCATCCAGAACAGAGCGGTGAATTGAGCAATGGCACATATGATCGTGAGTGGTGTGCTCCTCAGACTTAATGCACAGTACAAAGTAGCTACCATTGTAAATGTATACAAAGAAGTTGCTAGTGCTCTTTCTTTTGAGAATAATGACTTGATGTGTGCCCATGGTCCATAGAGAAAACTGAAGCTGAAATTTCAAAAAATTATTACAGTAATGATATATTTTTTTACTATTTCTTTGTATTTTAAGTAAACTTTGCATAACTTAAATATATATTAGATTTGAAATGACTGTTTGCATGCTTTAGACATATTACACATACCTCATAATAAAGAATAAGCTTCCCAAAGTAAAAAGTAGGACAAACTTCTTTGCCTGAAGTATAAGTATTGGGATGTAGATAAATGATAACATAAAACAGAGGAGTCCTAATCCCAAACACACGCCGAAGCCAATAAATCGTTGTGTTCGACTCTGAAACATAAAAATAATAATAATTATTCAATGATGTAAGGTTGGTGTTCTATTTACGACTCATTTATTTAATATAAAAATTATAATATTTTATACTTATTACTACTTACCAAAGTAAAATATTCCTTTTGGGCTTGTTGAAACCAGGTAACTGTGTCATCATCGGGACTTTCAGGACTTCTCGAAAGGAAACTAGGGGTCGAAATCGAAGGGAGACTGAAGTAGCTCCTTCGACTATCTTTTTGGAGCATGTATTCATCTAGTTCTGACTTCAGGTTTGCCATTTCTGTGTTAATAAGCACTTTTCGAGATAATGATGAACAGAGATTAACAGATTTGTAAATTTCGTCACAAGAATCCCTATTACAGTATAATCACAAAAGCTTCTGTATCACACCAGAATTCACCAGATAGATGACTGACAATGACAACAAAGCTGACTGTTGGTTTGACAGTGACAGTTATAAAGCATAGATAGTAAGTAGTCTTTTTTGTGAGCAAAGGAATAATTCAGATCCCCTAGTAGTGATGCGCATGTGCAAATTGTTTAATCGATTCGGATTGCGCGACGGGCGACGAGACCCGAGTATTTTCAAATAAAAATTGTAAGTTTTCGCATGTAAACTAGATTTCTCATTTACTCACCATAATCTGTATCATCGCTAAAATCATCGTGTGCATGTCGATGTATGTTATTGTTATACCGATCATGTGCACAAGGAGGACAGACGCCTCGTGTATCACGCTCATCTAAATCAGTACTGCTTGCATCCGACTCCACTTCGGCTTCTTCGATGTGGACATCTTCTGCATGCCGATTATCAAGCTTTTCGTTACTTGATAGTTGATTGTAATTTTTTCGAAGAGGCCGTGGTTCTACAAAAATGAAAAAAACGTTTGGTTAGATTTACGTATATTGCAACAGAACAGCTCTTAGGCCGCATCCTCGACGTTAGCGGTGAGCAGGGCGGGAGCGGTAGCGGGGTGGAGAGTGGAAATGCTTGTGGTCGAAGGCATGCGGCAGCGAGCAGGCACATCATTCGAAATTACCACAGCGTCAAAAAGAGATTCGAAACACTCGACAGTCACCCGCCGTTCGTGTACTGATCTCTTGTCGCGCCGTGCGCCGCTCCCGCTGTCGTCGAAGACGGCTCCCTGTTAATGTACCTATTAGTAGAGCATCATCATCAGATCATCGCTATCGCTGTCGTCCCGTTCACCGCAGACATCGAGGACGCGGCTTTAGAATGGTTTACAATAAATAGTAATACCTCTTAGATAGCTTAGTTTTGAGTAGGTTCTTATATTTACTATCAATAACTCTTAATAAAATATAACTCGTAAATAAATTAATGAAGTTTAATGTTTAAGCTCTCACTATTTCTCGTTTCTTACAGAGTGAGATTGAATTAAAAGTCGCTACATCATCGCATCCCTATAAACAGTTGCTTGCACTTGGCTCAATCGGCCAAATTATTTATATACGAATACCTGACTGTTGTGAAAACAACATTAACTCGGTAGGTTTCTTTGTAATAAAGTCTAATTTGAAGTCAAACAAAATCTTGTATGTTTAATTTTTTTCAGACTGAGTGATTGAGAGCAGTAAATCTATGAGATATGGTGAGTTTAGAAATAGACAATTTAGACTCAGGTCACGTTAGATACATAAGACCACTTTTTATCTCACTTGCGTCGTTGTAGAGGTATTCAATATTAATAAAGTCAATAACTACATAATTATTGTTTGGCTTGGCATTGATTGGCTTTTTGGAATGACTTTTAATTTGTTTGTCGATAGTTGACGGTCAAACTGATTTGTTATCAGTCTTTTATTTGAGTGATGAGATAACTGAATCATCTGTAAAAGTTAACTTTTTTGGGGTTATATAGGGTTGAAGAAACCGATCTTTTCGGGTATTTTTGTGGAAGACTTTGTGAGAGACGGGTAAAGGCTGTATGAAAAATACGTAACGAAAAAGTGTGTATAAAAACGGTAAATAACAATTTATGTCTGACACAATACAAAATCTTTATACATTGTTATCGTATCTTAAAGTTACGTAAGGAAAAACGTAGAATAGTTTACAAGAACTATTATATTATTATACACAGTAATATCTATACTAATATTATAAAAAGGAAACCTTTGTATTTTTGTATGTATGTATATAAGTATGTTTGCAACGAAGAAACTCAAAAACTACTGGACCGATTTATAAAATATTTTCACCATTAGAATGCTACATTAGCGCTGAGTAACATAGGCTAAAAGTATTAAAAATAAAATAAAAAATGCGGTATGAAGTCCGCCGGGTCAGCTAGTAATAAATACATTTATATTTGTATAGTAAGAATTTATGTAGTAAGTAATTTATGTATGAACGAATTTCAAATTATTTATTGCCAAGCTGCAGGTTATTTATCTTATCCATTTCACGTACATTCACGTACATCAAACTTATGAAAGTAACATATCTACCAAAATGCTTAAAAAGAGATCGGTGCAGAGATAGCTAACTTAACTTTTTTGAAATTTGTAAACACCGCTATAACTTTTACATAACACTTACTTATATTTTATATTATTGTTTTAGATTAACATGGATAGGGATTCTCCAAAAATAGCTGTGATTGGGGCTGGTATTGTCGGTCTGACTACGGCTAAATTGATACAAGACAAATTAAACAAGGCGCACATCACACTGATTGCCGACAAATTCCATGACGACACCACTAGCTGTGTCGCAGCAGGCATCTTCAGACCGGGAACGAGTTTCAGAGGCCCTACCAAAGAAATTACGAAAAAATGGATCGACGACTCTTGGTACTACTGGCAAGATATCTTAAAAAGCTCGGAGGCACCCAACGCGGGTGTTATGGCTGTCGACAGTTACATATTTTCCAAAGAAAATTATCACGTCACACGGAATCATTTAATCGAGAACCTTGTGCCTATCTATAGGCCAGTCGAAAAAGAGGAGCTCAAAATATGCGGCGGTGATTGGAAATACGGCTCCTACTTCTCTACATTGAAAATAGGATGCGAGAAACACTTGCCTTGGCTCGAGCAGATATTTAAGAAAAACGGTGGTGTTGTTACGAATGGTAAAATCGAGAGTTTCGCATCACTATCAAACTACGATTTGGTTTTCAACTGCACCGGAATGGGCGCGAAATATCTGTGCAACGATTATGATTTAGTTCCGATCCGGGGGCAGGTGGTTAAAGCTCGGGCGCCGTGGTTGAAATTAGCTTTTTACGGTGACTACGATACGTATGTGATTCCTGGATTGGATGGTGTAGCCACTTTGGGTGGGGTGAGGCAGTACGATAGTTATAATTTGGAGGTTTGCAAGTATGACACGGCGGCCATTTTGGAGCGTTGTTACGACTTGTTGCCAGCGTTAAAAAAGGCGGAGGTTGTGGGTCAGCGGGTGGGGCTGCGGCCGCACCGCGTGCCCGTGCGCGTGGAGGGCGAGCTGGCGGGTGCGCGGCGGGTGGTGCACTGCTACGGGCACGGCGGCTACGGCGTCATGTGCGCGCCCGCCACCGCCATACAGGCAGTCAACATTGGAATCGATTTACTCAGAGGCAACAACCGATCGCGCCTATAAACAAAAGTCACACTTTTAATGATCTTATTATATCTACGCATTTAAACCGCAGTTTTTTAATCGAACGTTGCCCACTGGCCCACTACACTTAATAATCAACAAAAGCTGCAGTGTGGATGTGTGGTACTATAGATATTATACGAAGCCTTGACGTAGTTTTATGTGCAATTTTATTATTAAAACAGACTTCTATTTAAGTTTATTTGTTTTATTTTATCATAGTTACTCTAACATTACATGGCTCCGCTCACTAGACGACACGCGACTGCGACAGCTCGGCGACTAGACGCGACGACAGGCTGCGGCCGACAATTTTCATATATTTTGTTCAAAGCTCCGCACACTTGGCGTCAGTCGCAGAGTCGCGACGACAAGCTAAGGGAGTCGCGAAACTGACGCTCACAACTGTCGCACGACTGTAGTCGTGTGTGCGCGTGCGCAACGCGGCTAGACGCAGCGACAAGTCGTCCAGTGTGCGGAGCCATTAATAAGGTGCTGTTTGCAAGTTTTATTTAGGTACCATTCAATCAAGTTGATAACGAAATTTTTTAACTCACCTCGTTTTCCACTACAAGGCATTGCTTCAATGCCATTTAAATTCTCGTTTTCGTAACTATAATAAATATGCTATGAACAAATGAATTCGAATGGTAGATATTGCATTTACTTGCGACGCTCTGACACATGCCATTGAAACAAGGGATCAGTCTAAACAAGGGCCGGCGCTGCGTGAACCCATCCATGCCTAATACAAGCATATTAGCTTTCCATTAACTCTTATTAAAGTGCTGATAGCGTATTGGAGCTACGCTACCAGTGACAAATTGGTTTCACAAATCCGTTAGTTAGACTTTAGCTCGATCGTAGCAGGTAGTAAAAAAAATCTTTTATAAAAGACTAGCTTTTGCCCGCGGCTTCGCACGCGTGGACTACATGCTTTTCCTTAACATTATTTTAACAGTATGTAGAGAAAAAGTAGAAAATGATGATGATAAAAATAATGTAATGTGAACGTGCGTTTCTTAAAATTATTTCGGTAAAATTGTTACACGTCAATGTTTAACATTGATAAGTTAGGTCTATCCCTATCCCGTCCCTATTTAATTCCTATATCTATGCGTTGAGCCATTTTATACTTACCAACAGACTGTAAAGACTTAAAAGTATTTTTAATAATTTTGCCTTTGTAAAGACTTTTTTACACAACATTTCATCCCGCATGATCCTTCCCCAAGGACAGAATTCCCAAAAAACCTTAATTTGCGTTAATCTTCAGCCCAAACCCAAAATTCGAAGATACTAACTCAAAACTGACCGACTTTTATACAAACTTTCATCCCTTATTTCACCCCCTTAGGGGTGGCATTCACAAAAATCCTTTCTTAGTAGATGCCTGCACAATAAAAAGCATATATGTGCAAAATTTCAAGTCTCTAGACGATTTCATTATTCCCATGACTTCATCCCCCTTTTCACCCTCATGGCGATGTAATAATCAAAATCGCTGAGACACGTGTAATTTATTTTTTAATCTTCAGTCCAAACACAAAATTATAAGATCATTACTTCAAAACTGACGGATTTTCATACAAACTTTCACCCCCCTTTTAACCCCCTTAAAATTAGAATTTCCAAAAATCCGTTCTTAGTGCTCATCTACACTACCAAAGGAACCTACGTGCCAAGTTTCATGATTGTAGCTTCAGCCGTTTGGGCTGTGCGTTGATGGTCAGTCAGTCACTTTCTTCTTTTATATATTTATAAAAAAAATAAAATATATAAATAAATATTGCCGATACTTATCAATCCTGTACCTTCCTACCAAATAAAAACAAACGTCAGATACTTTTAACATATATTTTTTTAGTTTCTTATTTTTTTAGAGCATCTGTAAATGTTTACTTTGTTGCCGGCTACTTAACGAATTCTCGTATCTCGAGATAATATCACTCAACTTAAAAAGAAAAATAATATACGAATCTAACCTTCTACAACTAGGAAGGAAAAGTGACTAATATTTTGGAATAGTAAACATTTTGTCTATTCCCAAATGTTCGACAGTATTGACGATACTTTTGACGATACTTACACTTTACAATTATTGAAGGTAGGTTTAAGGACCATCATGTTTGTCAATTAATAACTTTGAGGATCTTTAGAAAACAACAACGCCGGTATCTATACATAATAATTATAACCAGCGCCGGTCCTAGACCTTGCTCAAGTTAGAGCGAGAATTAAAAAACAGCGTGTAATCACTCATTCATCTCAAAAGGCAACATAAAATTTAATGTTTTGCTCAAAATTTTATTGTTTTGTTTTATTTTGGCGCCCCTTGCCACCGGGCTCGAGCCTAGAACGACTGCTACACTCGCTCTACCCTAGGGCCGGCGCTGATTACTTATAACATTAGGAAGTTAGTCAACCCAAATCATGGTTCATAATGTATCAGTAGGTAGGTAAGATAGAAGTTGCTATAGAACTAGGTACCGTTGAATGAAGCTACCTTTGAATCAAGTGTAACATTGACCACAGCCCCCGTTCTCTTAAGTTGTCTTCCACATGTAGTTCGGTACGGTATAATTCTGGAGGTAATCACATTAGATACGCCTAGAACGCTAGGGATACCCATAGCAGCTACTTAAAGATTTAGAGCTGCGATCAATGTTACTCTTGACACAAAAGTAGCTTCATTCTACGGTACCTATAGTTAGCTGCGGCTCGCTTTGAATTGGGTCTGTCACAAAAGGTTTTATCGCGTGCTTATGTAACATCTATTTACCACTTTAGTGATGGGTTAGAGACCACCGATCTTGCCACGGTTTCCCTGCCACGGATAAGCCACCACCAACTAGACCGCCTCTGTGGTCTAGTGGTTAAGAACACCGGTTTAGACCCACCAGAGGTTCCGGGTTCGATTCCCAGCGGGGGGTACATGTTTGTGTACTCGGTTTGGTTGTTGGGCTTATTTGTCCGCCTGGCTAGCTACCACCATCTTATCTAAATATGTCGCCATAACATCAATGTTTGTAGCATTGTTGTGTTCCGGCAGCTAGAGATAAGATAGCCAGTGCCTCACTAGTTGAGGATCCCGGGTGAAGTGCGCTTCCATCATTGGTCTTATCATCAGGTGAGATTAAGGTACCGTGCGCTTATCCGTTACTATAAAAAAAGACCGATATTCGATACCTATTGGTTTGTAAGTTCACCTACCTAGTTGCATTCACAAAGTCTGTCGCTATAATATCAATGTTGAATTGTTATGTTCAAACAATTCCACCTTCAGACAAGTCTTAAGTGTCTGAATCTGAGTCAATTGTAAAAGGAATAAAAAGTTAGCTTCAAGTGAATATAGCAGCTTTATAGCACTGGACCCCAATTCTGCTATATATTTTGATCTGAAACGGATCTGAAACGCTATAGTTTCAACGTTTTTGCTATTCTGATAACTACGAAATCAACTCTATAGTTTAGTACTTGGCAGAATACGAAAATGTGGAAACTATAGCGTACTCGTATTCTGCTAACTACGAAATTAACTCTATAGTTTCGTAGTTAGCAGAATAATAAACGTTGAAACTATAGCGTTCCAGATTCGTTTCAGATCAAAATATATAGCAGAATTGGGGGGCAGATAGGCAACACGATAAACCTTGGTCTACCAGCACTCTAGTGCTGAAAGCCTTTCAGCCGCAATTGCAGCGTCGGCGATGCATTACACAGCAACCGGAAGTATCGGAACCTAATCAGTAGTCGGTAACCAAGCAAACGCTGACATATTTAGTAGCTACCTAATTTTTTTTCATCAACTTTATTTTTTACTTTACTCATTACCGTAGACTAGAATTAATATAAAATTAGATGTGACTCATTCGTCACACACCACTTACACAACTTCATCACTAGGTGGCGCTGCTTCGATAAAGTCAAAATTAAATCAGTTATTAAATTCACAGGCACTTGACGTCGAAAACTATAAAAACGTCGTTATTTGTCATTGCGATTGCTACGTAATTTTTGAATTCAATAAAAAACTCATTATATAATAAAGTTAGTAGGTAGGTAGGTATGCGCTAGAACTAATGAAGTATTTCAGACACGTTTTCAAAAACGACTGTCGAAAGCAGTTCGTAGTCGATAACGAGCTATTAATTATGATCTATCGAACCTCAAACGTAACAACGTTCACGGTCTTGATGATCACGAACGAATGGGGACGGTGTGAGGGCCCCGCGTTGTGGCCTTCTGAATTGTTAATAATCATTATACCTATGTTTCCAATTGTACCCATAGGAGTGCTTAGTTATAAAACGAGCGTGGGAGGGAGCGTGTGTAATATTATGCATATTTTAAGCTGTAACCACTTTTACTCGTACACGTAATTTAACTTTAATTCTATTCGATAATAAACTGTATGTAGGTAATGTTTTTTGAACATTTTAATCTAGGGTGATATTTTTTATAACTTGGTTACTAAAAAAACTAATATTAGTTAGGTAATAGTCACCTAAAGTAATGGTAAATTTGTAATAACAACTACAAGTCACGTTACAGTACAAAATAAATTGTACCTAGTACTTCCATAATTGGTTAATAGTATAATATTTTTGCTTTTTAATGTTCTATTTATATCTAGGTATTTGTCTATATAACGTTCTACTAACATCATATCTTTAAATGGAAAAAAAAGATTTACACTATTAAACAATATTTAACACAATTTCTTTAGTAACAGTAAAACAGTTAAATTTTGTCTGTGTTACCCAATTACGGCGAAATTTTTTGAGACAAAAATGTTTGCATGCTATTGTTATATACTTAAACTAGCCGTCCCCCGCCCGCTTCGCTGTGCGAAAATAATGGATTAATGAATGCTAAATAAAATAATTACTAGATTTACCAACATCATATATATATAAATAGTATATATAGCCTATTATTTGCACAATCTAGTGCTCTCACTGCATACAAATCATCAAGATATAAGAAGACATACAGACAGACAGACAGACAGACAGACAAACGGACGGACGAAGATATTTTTTAAATGAAATTGTCATAGAGCTCATTGAAGGAGCAACAATGGGGATACTTTCCATCAGGCTGGATATTCATGTTGGACATGAATAGATAGCTACCACCTTGCACGGACATCGGATCTCGGAACAGTCCAGCGCTGCTGTTGTGACACACTATGGGCCTATATATTGGTCCTTCGAGCAGGATTAATTTTATATTTTCTAACGTGCTTCATACTTTAAGCAACTGTTGTTATGTCAGATATTATATTCCGTGCCTGTGAGAGGTTGTCTATGTGTGCGTTGGTCGACCGCGTTTGTGTGAAGCTTTCCTATAGCAGTCTCAGAGCCGGATATCGTACGGTGCATGCAATACTTGAATGTTTGATAAGTTATCCACTCGTCTGACTGTACCTGCGCCAGGTGTCGGCCGCGGCGGCTGCAGCGCATCAAACATTCACAGCCTCAGAATATCATATTATGACGATTAAAGTGCGGCCAGAAATATATTTTTGGCCGCACTTTATACCTATACAGGGTGTTTGGTAATTCCTATATAATCCCGATTATGGCAAATAGGGCACAGGGCGTAGGACCCTGGAAAATTATAAACATACCTAAAACCACCATATAGCAGAGATATTAAGGTTGTTTGTTACCTAGTAAAATTGCAAAGTGATAACCCTAGGTTTAGCTAATACATTGTTCTTGGTCGACAACCTCATGGTCCAAACGAAACATAAGTCAAAACATCTAAAGGTTAAACAAAAATAATGTAATGAAATAAATGTTAGTTTTTGTATGGAAAAGTAATTTTCATAAACTGTCATACTTTGTTGCATGGCTATGTTTCGGGACATATACACATATTACCAAACATCCTGTATATAAACCTAGCGCTGTACTCGCGACTTCGCCCTCGTGGAATTGAGATTATAAAAGTGACTCTTCTTTTTAAATAAAATTCTTATAGCCAATGTTACCCGCAAGAAAAGTAGAACTTTATCATTGAAAGAATTTTTGAAATTGGACCAGTAGTTTCAAAGATTACCGTCTTGAAACAAACAAGTCACAAATTTTAAACTCTTTACATTTGTAGAGTAAGGTTTTTCATTTTTTCGGGGGAAGGATGCCATTATATTTAGATGTGTGAAGTAGTCAGTTATTATATTGAGCATGCATTTACGTGACAACATTTACTTCCTTTATTAGTTAGGATATGATTGTGTGGCAGTGGGCAGGGCACATTGCTCGCAGGACCGATGGCCGCTGGGGCGGAACAGTCCTCGAGCGGCGACCGCGTACCGAAAAGCGCAGTGTTTTTGTTTTTTTTTTATTAAGAAGGTAAACGAGCAGGCGGACCACCTGATGGAACGCAAAACCAAAGTAATAGCAGATGCGTTGCGACAGTGTGGGCAGACCTCCAACAAGGTGGACCGACGATTTAATGAAGGTGCGGGAAGCCGCTGGATGCGAGCAGCAAAAAACCAGTCGATGTGAAGATCCTTGGAAGAGGCCTTTGTCCAGCAGGAGATGATGAAATGATTATGATTTTTAGTAAGAGATGAACTTTATCCCTGGGCAGTAGTCGACCCTGTTCCATTTTATTTGTATTGAAATAAATTCCGAACGTAGTATATTTAAAAAAAAAATTAACGGGTAAGCACAGTGCCTTGATCTCACCTGATGTTAAGTGATGAATGGCCAATGATGGAAGCGCACTTCACCCGTAATCCTCAACTAGTGAGGTATCTCTAGCTGCCGGAACACAACAATGCTACAAACATTGATGGTATGTAATACCTATATTTAATTAAATGAAACTAGTAATAAAGTTAGCATAATGCAAAGAATATAAACTAAGCAGTATACGCTCGAAGTACTGCCTATGAACAAATCACAATCTGCAGTGCTATTCTCTAAGCAAAACAGTGTCGACCTCGACATTGAACTCGCTCATAACTTACAAACGAATGTAGACAATATCACTATTATGAAGTAAGTTGAAATTCGTTTACAAGTTATGAGCAAGTTCGATGCTGTTTTGCTGAGAGAATAGCGCTACTGTACAGGGTCCCTAGTGTGAGTTTTGTTTACCATCCGTATTCATCCGATTACGTTTACGAAAACGAAAATTAGTATGGCATTGAAGCAGCGCCTCCTGGCGACATACGAGAAGAGTTAAAATTTTTGTCACACAAATTGTCGTTTTTGTTATCGTGATCGAATGGCGAATGAAACTCGCAATAGACTCTGAAATCTTTGCACGGGCTTTGGGTAAATAGCGGAAATGAGTCTCCAATTTAAAAAAAAGGTAACTTGTTTAGCAAGCTCTCTCAATCTAAATGTAAAGCGAGTGTTTTATGTTCACTTTTTATGCTCCACGGCTTTTCCAGTTATGACGGAATAAGTGAAAATTTATGCGCAGCGCACTTTGACGGGGGTTCTCAGTCGCAGCAATTAGGCGCGTCACACCAAATTATTTCTGTGTTCATCTTCTAAGGGCACCTTAGCTCATTTTGCGTGAACTGTAACGCACCCAGTTAAAAGAGTCGGGAGTCGTCGCGTTACAAAATAATAATGAGACAACGAAACACCTCCGTCTCCTTGCGACCTACAACTTGTACGTCACAGTTAAATAATAATGTAGAATAAACGGGATAAGATCAGTTTCTATAATTATATTTTAGTTTTTTTAGACTTTGTTTTGTAGATATTTTTATATTTTTATTAAAGGACAACAAAACATACAGCAGTTTAATACAAAAATAAATATAATTAGGTAAGTCTTATATTATAAAATAAGTATATAATTTAAGAATGAAGTCTTCTAAGATCTGTCTGTCGTACGTACAGGTTGCCACAGCTTGCAAATGTAGGTTAGCAATACTCTTTTATTTGTTTAACCTATTAAAAATTGCCTAAATACTCATTCCAAAAGCGACGTGCGTGGACACCCTAGCTCTATCCCACATTAGGGCAACCTCGGTTAGTGCTGGCGCAGCAGCTTCAGCGGCTGAGGTCCTCAAACGGCGTAAATATAGTTCTCTAAGCCTAGGGCACATATTTGCGCCGTTTGGGGTTGAAACTTTGGGACCATGGGGACCGGCAGCTCGAAAGCTTTTTCAAGAAATTTCCGCTCGCCTTATAGAGGAAACTGGTGACCCTCGAGCTGACGCGTATTTTGGCCAACGTTTAAGTTTGGTCATCCAAAGAGGCAACGCCGCCAGCGTTCTGGGCACTCTCCGGTTGGCAGCGATTTGGAGTCCGTTTTGTTATTTGTAAATTTATGTGTATATTTTTATTTCTATTTTCTTTTTAAATTTATGTTGTAAATATATAAAATTTAAATAAAAACAATAGAAACTACATTGGGTAAAGCTAGAAACCATGAACTTTACAATTCTTTCGAACGAATACTCTTCTAATGGGCCGAAATCACTTTGGTTTCCTTGCCAATGTTTCTTATAGTATTAATTAACCATCGCTGTATTTAGTGAGTCTTCATTCATCTACAAAATGGTTATTCCGCGCAGTACCTACATGTTGCTAGGTAATTGTAACAATGATGGGCTTATATACTATTCTATCATCTGCGTGGGTTGATGAATGAACTCGTATCCTTGCAAAATTAATGATGCATGAACCATGAATTCTGTTGTTCAAGGTTTCTTTGTCTACTACCTGATAATATAGCGTCATATTATTACTGTCCTCAGTAACAAAGGTTCCCAGTGGATACCGCGTTTTCATGCTTTTTGGCAACAATCCCAAAGGCTAAGCTACGATGGGTTTAGCTGGTCTCCGAACGGTTAACTAAAAATTGTCTCAGCAACTATCAGAAGATTGCAGTCTTAGGAAAGTTATATAACCAGCTCGATTTTCACAGCACTATAGGAACTGTATAGAATGAACCACTTTTTTTACCCGACTGCGTCAGAAGGAGGGTTATGTTTTTCGAGTGTATGTATGTATGTATGTATGTATGTATGTATGTATGTATGTATGTATGTATGTATGTATGTATGTATGTATGTATGTATGTATGTATGTATGTATGTATGTATGTATGTATGTATGTATGTATGTATGTATGTATGTATGTATGTATGTATGTATGTATGTATGTACATATGTATGTATGTATGTATGTATGATTGTATGTTTGTATGTATGTCTGTTTCTTTGGCACGCCCTACAACCCAAACGGCATGGTGGATTTTAACATATGAGGTGTCGTTAGATTTGTTTTGACTGTGGGAGTGACAAAGGCTATAAAAAATTAAAAAAAAAACAAAAATAACGTTAAAACATTGGCTGGGTTAGCTATTAATTACTTTAGTAATCTTGACCCCAAAAAACTGTTAGATCGACCACACAATAAAAAATTTTACTCTACAACGTGACAATGATGGGCTTATATAGACAGCGCTTGCCTTTCATCTTACCTAATGGTACGTTACGAAAAGGTCGAAGGTGGCAGCACATATCACCCGAAATGCTCAACTACTGAGGAACTGGTAACTATCTTATCTCTAACTCTATCTATCAGGACACAACAATGTTACTGACATTGCTGTTAGAGCGACAGACTCTGATAACAAGGAGATAGCTAAGCTAGCCAGGTGGACTTATAACAAGCCCTACCACCAACCGCAGAATAATCTTCTTATATACTTAGATACTAGTTATAATTTCATTAATGTGGTGATAGATATTCGAGTTGAGTACAAATGCTTGTAGAACACCCGCGCCCTGCCGAAGGTTTTAATAAATCCTTTTATCACACAAGTTTGGGTCCGATTGATCCGCGCCGACGGCGACGCCGACGACCCTCCAATCGCGTTGGCTACTTTATTTTAATTGGGACAAGTTAAAGTTTGATAAATCATTGGACTGTGCCAATTTACTGGCGCTAAACTTTTCTAATATTAGAATATTTAATATTCCAATTTGTATTTCGAATTTAATTGTCTTTTGTGAGTAATCATATTTGTAACAGTTTTGTACATCTTTATACTTTAGAGTTTAATTCTAAATAAAAAGTTTTAGTTTAGTTAGAATCACGATAGCTCAATTGGAGGAGCACCTGACCCGGTATGTCAGAAGGATGCAGGTTCAAATCCTGCTCGTGGAAATTTTTTTCAACATTTGTGTTTTCGTAATTTGTTTCGCAACAAAATTTGCGTTAAAAATTATTTAAACATTTTATAATAGCTTGCCTACTTCTTAACTGATCTTTTGTATTTGTAAAAATATTATGATCGGATGTTAATGACGGTAGTTGTTGACATTGAATGGGCGCCTTTGGCTTTCAAAGTAAAAAGTAAATAGTGTTGATAATTTCGGCGGGCTGGTTAGAATCACGATAGCTCAATTGGAGGAGCACCTGACCCGGTATGTCAGAAGGGTGCAGGTTCAAATCCTGCTCGTGGAAATTTTTTCAACATTTGTGTTTTCGTAATTTGTTTCGCAACAAAATTTGCGTTAAAAATTATTTAAACATTTTATAATAGCTTGCCTACTTCTTAACTGATCTTTAGTATTTGTAAAAATATTATGATCGGATGTTAATGACGGTAGTTGTTGACATTGAATGGGCGCCTTTGGCTTTCAAAGTAAAAAGTAAATAGTGTTGAATAATTTCGGCGGGCTGGTTAAAAAGTTTAACGTAAACCAGCCCTTGAACACGGTTGGTGGAACTGAATGTTATCTTGTCACCACTTGAAATGTTTGCATAATTTGATTCCCATACTAAGTAGTTTGCTATAAACCCTTTTTATTCGTGTCGTCGTTATAAACTCCTGGGATCGGTTAATCCAAAACTAGAAGACATCAGAATCTTAGACTTCAATGTCGTTACTAAACTTACAGCTGTAATTTATACTGTGGAATTAGAGTGAGAGGATGAAGTTGCCCATCAGATCCCGTCGTGTAGCCACCATTGTAGGTAAATTGTAGGTACACTTGTAAGGTTAACATATATTTTTAAACCCTTTAATGGATCTCTTTCCTTTGTTACATCAGTTGATCTAGTGTGAAAAATCATCTTACCTATAATTATTATATATTTTTTTTATATGACCTTATTACTTACTTTACTAGATTCCTAACTCCGTAGGTTTAACTTTCTTGTTTCCATTATGATGTGAACTCGTAGAAAAAGCAAACGGAGTAAGTATCTAAAACCAACGCCACGGGTCTACGAATGATCCACCGAACTTTCCCAATTTGAATAAGTTGCTTCCACCGGGAGCTATGTTTCTGGTATCGGATCATGTGGAACTTTGTCGCTCCAACAAACTTCCAACAGTCAATATAATAAGGACAATGTTTACATTATATTGGCAAATCAAATCGGCATGACCTTCAGTTTAATTAAGGTAATAATTTCAAGTTTGATTTAATGCAAAACACAAAAATAATGTAATTGGAGAAGTTATTTTGTAAATGTAAAATGCTTTCAAGCGTAATATGAGTACGGTTGAATGGGGCTACTCTTGAATCAGGTGTCACATTGGTCATAGTTCCTGAGTGGTCTTCCACATGTAGCTATATAAGATTCTTGAGACAATCACACTAGAGCACACCTCATTGATAAAAACTAGTGCTGAGGCGGTCTCGCTGAGGTGCTAAGAGGAGGCAACCTCTTTAAAAAAGCCGAGTTTTATTTTGTGTTGTTCTATGGTATGATTCTGGAGGTAATCACACTAGATGCCCATTTTAAATACTACTTACGGTATTGACTGAAACTTGTGATATACCGCATCAATACAATATTGAACTGATACAGTGCCGTGTGTGGCAATCAAAATTATTCACTGCAATACTATTATGTGACAAATGGAGACGGATTTTACGACACTGAATAATTCCCTTGTCTGTTTAAAAGCGTATATACTCACGTGTCACGTACCTACCTACTGACTGACGAAGCAACACAAAATCTTAGGAACTATAAAGCCTACGAGCTTGTTCACGCCAGAAACGCGACAGTCTCATTCAGATTTTTTTTTCTCGTTTGTTCAGTTCAGTAATATATTGCCTTTCCGGCAGCCGATACAGAGCTTGTCATTTGCCTGGTAGTTTCTTTATAGGCTGTGGGCATCCACAGCCTGTAAAGAAACTACCATAATTTATGGGAATTATCATAAAATTACTTTCAACGGATGCCCGTTGAAAGTAATTTTATAATAATTCCCTCGGGATACATTGAGGTGTTTAAATCAAATCATACGTTTATTTGCAAATAAATACAAGCAAATACTATTATATTAACCTTTTAGAGTTCGTGTTGAATACTGATTTATTATTGTAAAACATTATGAACCACATGAAACAGTAAAAAAGTTTTACAATGCAAGACATCAGTTAATAAGTAACAGACTTAATCATAACCGTAAATTGTCGTGTCTGATTGCTGCAGTAAGTGCTCTATCATCTGTGTGCCTACGGGAGTACTATAGACGTAGGGTTCCCAGCGGCCCTGGAAGGGTTGGCTAAAGGTTATCTGAATATAATTCCCCGTAACGCAGCCTCCGCGGCCATCCGTCTTCCAGATTTACGGTTCCGACGTGATCGGCGGGATTTGCACATTTTTGCGGAAATTTATTGTTAAAACATTTACCTACTACAAGCCTACTACTTTTTAATTAAAGTGGCCTACCAATGTTTTTATACATCGTTATATTTATTTTATACACAACCTAAAAAACGTTTATTCAGTTTAGAAAACAAAACACGCTGGTGTATTTAGATAAGTTCTAAATAACAGTTAGTATTTACATTAAGAATAATGTTTTATGATGCAACATAAAAATACTTTCCAATTTAATTTTCAAAAAAAACAAAAAAAAAACACAAAAAATATTGACCCTTTATATGGATATACTCGTGATTATTTTATCCAAAAGTTTTAGCTAGACGGAGACCACGGCATTCCCAGCTAATCCGTATAAAATGTTTGCGTAAACTTTAGAAAACAGACATTATTATAATACTAATATTAGGATAAGCTTTTGAAAATCTATTTACTATGGACATTCCCCATTCTTCATCGTAAAGCCCTTCTTTTTCAGGGATCACACGTAATACTTTTATCTTTGATTCTATTCTAATTATTAGAGAGAGTCTGTTTATGTTATTTATTTCACACTAGCGACCCGACCCGGCTTCGCTCGTATTGTTTTGTGTACGTAAACCACTCTCGACTCGTTCAATGCATCTAAACTAAATACATATATTTTAATCGCAAATGCATTAAGCGAGCGAACATTGAGCGATTTGTGTCCGTAATATACTAGTAGGTATAGGCTGATGATGATGATGATGATGAACTAGAACAGTCGCTTTGCAAATTGTACGCTGATGATGATGATGATGAACTGATGAGCTTTGCTAATTGTACAATTAACGGTAACAGGCCTGCCAGGGACTTTCGTTTATACTATGTATAGATGTGCCGTCTAATTGTCACCAATCCACTCTCACTGCTATAAAAAATACCTGAGCATGTGAATTATTTATAATGTCAGTTTATGAGGACGCAGGCCACTCCGCGATGATGTTCGTGGATCCAAAGCCACAAACATTACCATCGTTAAAGTAAATGATGAGTTGTAACAACAGAACATATGTCATCAAAAGTCATAAAGCAGATATTCAGAAAAATATAACCTTCTGAAAGTTTTTTTTATTTTATATTGACGGGTAAGCACAGTGCCTTGATCTCACCTGATGTTAAGTGATGATAAGGCCAATGATGGAAGCGCACTTCACCCGGGATCCTCAACTAGTGAGGTACTGGCTATCTTATCTCTAGCTGCCGGAACACAACAATATGCTACGAACATTGATGTTATGGCGACATATTTAGATAAGATGGTGGTACCAACCAAACCGAGTACACAAACATGTACCCCCCGCTGGGAATCGAACCCGGGACCTCTGGGTCTAAACACCACAGAGGCGGTCAAGTGAGGCCTCGGTGGCCGAGTGGTAAAGCGCTCTATATCTGGAGGTACTGGGTTCAATTCCCAGGGTGGGCGCAAAGCGTGTTTTGGACTATTCGATGCATAGAATGACTATGTGATCACCAACTTTTGATAGAATAAAAATTATATTAGGCAGTCGAATTTAAAGTGCGTAGGTGTCTTTTCAAAGTGCGTTCCATGTTATTTTATTTATTTATTTATTTGACAGCGCTAAAAACCGCTTTTTATGACTTCAACCATCAATATTTCGTAACACCGCGCCTGCTCGATTTCAATGAGAATTTGTACCCGTCATCATCTCACCATCACAATCAGTTTGTATCAGTCCACTATTGAACATAGGTCTTGCCTAATGAATGCCAGTGAGTGGCATCTTCTTTTCCAATTGCTGCCAGTCTCTGCGTATACCAGTGGCTCCACCGCGCCGAAGGATAGAATAGAATAGTGTTCCCGTGGTGGATAGTGGTTGTGATGATAGAGGGTTCCATGGCGATGGTAAATAACGACTGCGTGTCTTTATGTGATGTTGTATATTTACAGTGACTACATTGTGACTAACTTATTATCTAAACCTTACAAGGCTATTTATACAATATAAACTATGTAGATGTTGGAGGGAGGATGCCGTGTCTTATCTTTATCAGATCTACACGCGATTAGGAATGCGTTTACAAACTCTTTAACCATACGTGAGGATAAGAAATTATGTGGCGGCCCGCGGTCGAATAGTATAGAATAGAGTAGTATAATATAGATAGAATAATATTTATTTGCGAAATGCTAGTTAGGTACAATGTCATAGGTGTTACACTTATTATTTGAAGGGCGTCCTACACCACGATTGCATAAGCTTTCGTTATATTCGTTTTAGTCGCTTAATGTTTCATTTCACGTGACTGTGTGACAACCGCTTTTCATGGGTTTTATCATCCATAAACTCAGTCTTTTAACTCGGTAGATAAGCACATAGGTATTTTGCAATACTTACCGCGTCAACTCGATATAAATGGGGGCTTTTTACTCGTACATCATAATAACACTTATACGAAGATATTGTTTTCTAACGTTTACGCGAACACTACAAAAACTTTTACAGATATACCCGCGTTTATTTTTCACATTGTTTTAGATTATTTTACTATGACGTTTTGAATCCATTGCAGGGACCATGGTCACAGGAAACTGAGGTTACGGTCGTCTCATAATGAATAAGTAACTTGCTTCTACTCATTTCAATTAAACGGGTGCGGTGCAAAATGTTAAAATAAAATAATCTAAATCAATGTGGAAAATAAACACGAGTAGATCCGTAAAAGCTGTTTTATTTAAACGAAGATGTTCAAAATTATCTACGTAGCTGTGAATTATTCAGTGGAAATCTTATACGACAGGGTTATTATGTATTCCGCGCTCCCGGCTGCGCGGCGCACTCGTTAATCGGCCGTCGTCGTGCGTGGCGTGTTTAATAGCCGGGGAGAGCCGAAGCTTAGTGCCGCCGCCGCGATAAGGAGCTCTAGCTGCCTGGGCACCCGGGCTCCTGGGCACCTGGGCTTCAGGGTAATGCGTAACACATGAAGGCGAATTTACTTTATCTTCATAGAAAGCTTGATTATCAAATTTAATCGCTGTGTGCGGGCTTTAATCACGTAGTTACCGTTCGCTGTTGGTATTTAGATATTCTTATTAATGGGTAATAGGAGGAGCTCGATGGCGCAGTGGTTAACGCGCCCGGTTGCGAGTGCTGAGGTTAAGCAACTTTCGCAAAGGCCGGTCATCGGATGGGTGACCAAAAGTTTATCATCTCGAGCTCCTCCGTGCTTCGGAAGGCACTTTAAGTCGTTGGTCCCGGCTGCATTAGCAGTCGTTAACAACCACCAATCCGCACTGGGCCCGCGTGGTAGTTCATGGCCCATTCTCCCTATCCATCCATAGGGAAGGCTCGTGCCCCAGCAGTAAAATTCAAAATTCAAAATTCAAAAACATTTATTCAGTTTAGGCTACAAGTAGCTCTTATGAATGTCACTATGCCATCGGTTCGTAAGTCTACTCTGGGCGGGAGATCTTGTACTGAGAAGAACCGGCAAGAAACTCAGCAAGTGTCCAGCTCTTTTCTCCCTTACAGCGTCAAAAATATTGGAAAATGCCCTATCATAGCAGGACACTTTCCATTACAATAAACACAAAAAATATAGAAGACAACCACAACATGTAAAAAAAGAAAAAACACAAAATAAAAAAATATACGTTAACAAATTTCCATCAGGTAACAGTTGCAATTTCCACAATGTCATACAGTACCACTACAGTACTATCGTAAAAGGAAAAAAATTGTTTAAGAAAAACAAAGTCAAATTATAGTGAATAATACTAAAAATAAGATAAGTATGCGTGAGCAGACCAGCCTCCACAGGCGGCACCCGTTCACGAGTATGACATATGAATCAGCCATCGCTTCGCTCAACCATATTTTAGGGAACGTAACGACCCGACGCACACGCCACCACCGCAGAGACAGTAAAGAGAGCATGACACACTCAAGATACTCTAAATAAAAACTTAGTGATCTATTTAACGCAACGCTGTTTGTTATCTGTAGGACACTGTTGATAAAGGCTATCATATCAGTATAAAAATTATATAAATTAATTTTATTATGATGATTCAAATAGAGTATAGTGTGTTTTTATTATAACCAAGCTGTTTTATCATCTAAATATTCTTTTACTGTATAATAACCTTTTTTGAGTAATAAAGATTTCACATGTTTTTTAAACTTATCTAAAGGTAAATCTAGTACAGTACTTGGTATTTTATTATAATAGTGTATACCTTGCCCCAAGAAAGAACCAAGAACCTTTTGTAACCTGAACAGTGGCATTACAAGTTTTGTCTTATTTCTAGTATTGAAATTGTGTACGTCACCATGTTTAGTGAAGGAGTTAATATTGCAACGTACAAAAACTATACAATTATAAATATATTGAGATGCAACTGTCAGGACACCAATCTCCCTAAAAAGATTTCTTAAGGAAGTTCGTGATCCTAGTTTATAGATTGTTCTTATCGCTCGTTTCTGTAGAATGAATATAGTTTCAATATCAGCCGCTGTTCCCCACAGTAGGACGCCATACGACATGACACTATGAAAATAACTAAAATAAACTGTTCTAGCAGTTTCAACGTCTGTTAACTGCCTAATTTTTCTAATGGCATAAGCAGCAGAACTGAGTTTACCGGCCAATTTCGATATATGAGGATTCCATTGAAGTTTTGAGTCAAGGGTTATGCCTAAAAAGATTGTAGAATCTACCAATTCTAATTGATCACCGTTTATTCTAATATCAGTTGGTTCATTTCTGACATTTGGTACTATAAATTTAATACATTTTGTTTTCTTAGCGTTAAGCTGTAAATTATAAATAGTAAACCAACGGAGTACCTCTGAAAGAGCTTTATTTACATTTTCATAATTAGTTCTACACCTAGTTACATTAAAAATGAGTGAAGTATCATCTGCAAATAATACAATTTCACAGAAGTTCTCTACAAAGAATGGCAAGTCATTAACATAAATCAAGAATAGAAAAGGACCAAGAATCGACCCTTGTGGAACTCCCATTTTTACATGAGAACCAGATGATTTAGTACCATTTATATCGACAGTTTGTGTTCTAGAGCTAAGATATGACTGTATTAAATTTAGAGCAAAATCTTTGAGACCGTAATAATGTAGCTTCATCACCAGAGTCCGGTGCTCAACGCAATCGAAAGCCTTGGACAAGTCGCAAAAAACTCCAAGAGCGTTTTGAGACTTCTCCCAGGCATCAAATATATGTTTTATTAGAGCAACACCTGCATCAGTAGTAGAACGACCCTTAGTAAAGCCATATTGCTTACTATGTAAAAGGTTGTTTGTGTTAAAATATGTCATCAACTGTTCGAGTATAATTTTTTCATAGATTTTACTTAGCGCTGGTAATATTGAAATGGGCCGATAGTTACTGGGGTCTTCTTTGTTTCCTGATTTGAATAAAGGTATAACTTTACTAAACTTCATAAGATCAGGAAAGATTCCTTTATCGACACAGTTAATAAAAATTTCAGCAAGATACGGTGCAATAGAATGAATAATATCCTTAATTACTTTAATAGATATACCCCATAAATCACTCGTGTTTTTCATTTTAAGTGATTTGAATGTTTTAATAATATTAATTGAATCAATGTATTTAAATTGAAAGGAAAGATTACATTTTGGTACATATTTTTTGAGTAAAGTTTGTGCAGCTTCTGGTGATGAATTTAAATTTGACGTTGTTATTACAGGTATATTTACAAAAAAATCATCAAAAATATTAGCAATTTGTGAATCTGAATTAACTAAGTTTTCGTTTACTTTTAAAGTGAAAGTATTATACCGTGGTTTAAATTTACCTGTTTCACGGTTTATAATATCCCAAGTGGCTTTAATTTTATTGTTAGACTTTTTAATTTTTTCTTTAATGTAATTAGATTTTGCTACTATGCACACTTTCTTAAACATTTTCGAATAATTCTTTACATATTCCGTAAAATTAACATTTTGGTTATATTGTTTTAAACTATATAGATCATACAATTTATTTCTACTTTTATATATACCAGTCGTGGCCCAGTCACAGAACTTAAGTTTATGAGTAATTTTTATTGTTTTTGGTGTAAACACCTGGTTGTATTCGGTCTTGATTAAGTTAAAAAGATTACTATAAAGTACATCTGGATCATCTTGTACAAAGGGTAATGCATCAATTTTACAAGCTATACTATTTTTGAAACACTCAACTCGCTCTTTTGTAACTGGTTTACAGTTCACTATTTTTGGTTCATCCCTAATATCAAAATCATAGGTCACCTTCAAACTGCAATGGTCAGACGTAAGATTACTAATGAGTGACTTAGAAACAGGGTCATAGTCTGTAAAAATATTATCGAGACAAGTGGCAGAATGTGAAGTTATTCTAGTGGGTTCGAGAAATAAATTTAAAAGATTAAAACATTTAAATAAGGCAAGAAGACGAACACTCGTTGAAGTGTTTTCTAAAATATTTATATTAAAATCTCCACATACTAAAACAAATTTCTTTTTTAATTTTAATTTTCTAAGTACGTCTTCCATTACTGATTCAAAAATATCGAAATTGCCCGATGGGGGTCGGTATACACACACTATTACAAAACTATTGAACTCCACACACGATAGTTCAATGTTACGCTCCACTGATAGGTCTACAATATCGTTGCGATTTTTGTATTTGATATTGCTTCTTACTAATATTAGAGAACCGCCGTGAATAGCTGAAATTATTCACATGGAACGATGTGTCATGACCAGTGGTCGGAGTAGGTATATTGATTTTAGATACTTGCGTCATGATATCATAACATGGACATGCATTTCTTCCGGAATGTACCGGAGTTTCCAAAAATTTGGTAAATAGAGTAATAAAATAAAAAACCATATGTAAGCAAACAAAATTGTTTATTGTTAATACAAATAATCATTATTACAGTTTTATTAAAAATAATTATTTTTAATCCTCATCGGTTACAAGTTCTATATTTTGATTTTCTGTCTCTATACAATTAAAATAAATAACTATAATTTTTTCAATATTTTCTAATTTTAAGCTATTTCTTTTAACATCTAAGATCCATTTGTAAGTGGAAAATGATCGTTCAACATCTGTAGATGTCAATGGAGCGAATTTGAAATAAAGTTTCTGATTATTTGCTACGCTTTTTTCAATACTCTCGCTGTATTCTCTAATTGTATCTAAATCTGGATTTCGTTCCATAACTGATTCTATTTTATTTTTTATATTCTCATTATTGCACTCGTTAAGCGTAGCCCTTACTTGATCAAATACTAAAAGTGAATCAGCTAGAGATAAATTTTGTTTTTGTAACTCTTTTAGGGCTAGTAGTATAATAGAGTAATTTTCTTCAATATATTTTAAATCATTTTCTAAATTTTGTTTTTCCAAAATGTTTTTTGCGTTTCGTATGGCTATAGCATCAGAACTGCTCAAGCAGGATAAAACTTCTTTTATTTTATCTAAATGTTGAGCGTAGTAAGATGCTGCCTGTAACCAAGTACCCCATCTGGTAATGACTGGTTGCGGAGGCAACGGTAAGTCAGGATATTTTTCTTTTAAAATGTTTACCCTACTAGGAGCCTTTAAAAATACTTTTTTAACATTTGATATAAGAATATCAACATCGTTGTATTCTGACCTTATCTGCTCACTTACACGATGAAGAGCGTGCGCCAAACATGTCACATGCTTCATTTCAGGTAAGTAATGTTTTAAATTTCGCCCTGCAGATAGCATGTACGCTACACTGTCAGTGCAAAGCATTAAAATATTGTCAACTTTCGCTTCAAAAGTGTTTTGCCATAAATTTTCTAGACATTGCAGTACAAATTGTGTTATTGTTTGTCCATTTACTGCTGTTAGCATTTTACAAGCAATCAAATAAGGCCGGCCTGCACTATTACTAGGATGCAATGGTTTTATTAGGAAATTGACTATGTATCGACCAAAAATGTCTGTTGTCTCATCCAGCGATATCCATAGTTTCTCATTTTTATTAGTTTCATAAATCGAATTGATTTTATTCCTATAAAACTTCTCCAAATAAACTTTTCGTAACTGTGATTCGTCAACCACTTTACGATTGGTACAAACGCAACAACAAGTACTGCACATATATTTCTGAAAAAACTCTTTGAACGCTGGATTTTTCATTTGCGACCAAGGAATATTGCATAGAATCAGGAACTTAATGAGGTCGAAGTAAAATTCCTCTTGCGGTCTTTTAAATTTTCCTTGATGTACAGCGCCTTCAATGTGTTTGGTAATGTTGCCTCTATTCACAGCTTTCAAATGACTTTCACACTTTGTACAGTATATAGTGCCACTAGCGTTATCGTAAAGTAGCTCAGGATAGTGCAATAACAACTTTTGCACTGTTTCAGCCTTGACCTTTGCCATATTTATTTATATCTCACCTAAAACAATGATTTAAATTTACAATATATACATACACAACTGTAAAGTCGATAATGAAATTCTGTTTCATATAAAGTGTTTTTTTTAACTGAAGCGGTGATAGCCCTGCGGTGTGCGTACCGGACTCTCATGCGCTGTGATGATTGCTATAAAGTGATTTTTTTAACTGTTTCCAAGTTCTAAAACCTTCTTAAATAGTGAAAATAATTAAAACTTACCCGTACAAAAACAACTTCAAATGGGCCCAATCCAAGAGTAATAAATCGATGTCCGTAGTTATAAGCCAAATTCGTCGTTTTAAGTAGATTTCAGAAGACAGTAAACAAGCCAGGGTCAAGTCAAGATATTCACAACACATAAAATAAGCGCACTCCACGAACCGAAATAAGTGAGTGAGCCACTTGGTCTGGATGTCGGTGCGAGCGCATTGTTTTCGAACAAACAGTCAATGAGTCATCCTGGATACTTGATTCTAATTGGTCAGATGCGTTGAGCATAGAGATAAGAGGACAAAAGACCCTGTTTGCCGGATGTCGTGTGTTGAAATGAATATTATTATTATATCATTTTATACATGCTTAGGCTTTTACTCCAACACTTTTACTACAACAAGGTTTTTACACACCAGTCATTTTTTACTATTAAATTCTGGTCATCTACGCCACTAGCAGCATAGCGTTGAGAGTATTGATACATTTTTAACTAGTTTCATGTAATAATTTCGATGTTTCGGTATTTTTATCATAATAATCCGGAAACTCGGAGGAGTATCCATATTAACATATACGTTTGATGTCAGTGACCTTAATTCAATATACCTACTCCGACCACTGGTCATGACTTCTAAACCAATGCTCCGTTATACAAAATACATGAATTACCTGACTTTTTGCTAACAATTCTAATTCTAAGTCCTTGCCAGTAGGGACATAAATGAGCTGATGATGATGATGATGATGATGATGATGATGATGATGATGATGATGATGATGATGAGGACTTATTCAGAAGTAAATGACGATAGATGAAGCCGAGTATAAAAGCACACCGGGGTACCCTTAACTGCAGTTACTAAGGAACTGGCAATGTTATCTCTAACTGTCAGAATAGCGTTATGGTTATGGCGATAAACCAAGCTTTGCGAACTTTAAAATAACATACTATTAACTTAACCGGGCACAATAATTGTACCCACTGGTACCGCTGGGAATCGAAGCCGGGACTTAAGAATCCGAGACAGGTGTTTTAACCCCTAAATAATGAGATACGAGAGTAAGTGTGAAAGCCGTTTCATCGAATGTTGTTTCTTCGAAAACCTTTCAACGACATCTCTATACTGCGACGCCCTGTTACATCGACGTCTTGTTACTGCGATGTTATGTTATATCGAAAAACTGCGAACGATTTTACTGCGAAACTACAATACTGCTAAGCCTTGTTCAATCGACGTCTTGTTACTGCGATGTTATAAATTATTTAATTTTAAACAAACATAATATGTTCAAAATAATTTTTAACGCAAATTTTGTTGCGAACAAATTACAAAAACACAGATGTTCAAAAAATTTCCGCGAGCAGGATTTGAACCTGCAAAATATTATGATCGGATGTTAGTGACGGTGGTTGTTGACATTAAATGGGCGCTTTTGGCTTTCAAAGTAAAAAGTGTTGAATAATTTCGGCGGGCTGGTTATAACCACGATAGCTCAATTGGAAGAGCACCTGACCCCTTATGTCAGAAGGGTGCAGGTTCAAATCCTGCTCGTGGAAAATTTTTCAGCATTTTTTTTTTAAGTAAACTCATTAAAATAAACAAGTTGTTCCTCGAACTAAAGGATCAACCTCTAAATAAATAATGGAAATAAAGATAATCAATGATTTTCTTTAGTAACATAGCATCGCAGTAACAAGCCGTCGCTTTAACAAGGTGTCGCAGTATAGAGATGTCGTTGAAAGGTTTTCGAAGAAACAAAACTCGATCGCACTCAAGTAGGTATCCCCTAAATAATAGGCAGCGACAGAGACAGATGCAGAGAGAAGTCTTAAACTTTTTAAAAGTATTAGTCATCTCAGCCAAAAATACGTCCACTGCTGGACAAAGGCCTCCCTCAAGGATAAACCATTTTGAGGGGAATTTGCCATAATCGCCACGCTTGGCAGACGGGTTGGCGATCGCAGTAAGGTGAGAATAATCACAGAGAGATGCTGCTGCCCATCTTCTGGAATAGTCCCATAGTCGCCTTCTACGACACCTACGGGAAGAGATGGGGTGGTGCAATTCTTTACCCCCGGCACCACACGTGATATTAAAGTATTAGTACCTGTCATATAATGTATTTTCTGCGCGCTACCCTATTTAACCTTTACCTCAGCGAATACCTTGTTAGACAAGAACAAAAAATCAATCACCAAATGTATTGTTAAGGGCCGCGCGTATGTACTTATTATCCCCAGGACAATTTATTTATTCGCCATATTGTTTCGCGGCTAATCCTATTTTCGTTTTAGGTATTTTTTCCTTGTTATATGTACTTCTAATAACAGAAGAACATTGGATTAGGGCGTGCCAGAGGAATTGTCCTGCAATTACTTGGCTGCCTACATTTTCCTGAACAAATTACATATATGAGAGGCATTTTCCTTGACATTTGTATGTTGTGTGATAAATTATATCACGACACTTTAGTTGGCGTCTGATTCTGTTTTCTTATCAAACTACGACTACTACTAAGATAAAAGGTTTTAAATGTGTTTTCTATTCAGAAAGTTCTCAAATGAGACTTGCAAAAGCATTGTCATACACCAATAAAAAAATTAAATAAATATCATATAAAAATAAAAAGTGAGGAGCTCGATGGTGCAGTGGTTAACGCGCTTGGTTTGCGATTGCTAAGAATAAGCAACTTTCGTAAAGGCCGGTCATCGGATAGGTGACCAAAAACTTATGATCTCGAGCTTTACGTGCCTTCCGAAGGACGGAGGGAGCTTCGAAAGGCGCGTCTAAAGCCGTAGTCCCGGCTACATTAGCAGTCGTTAAACCCGGTCCCACCGATGTACATATTATACTCAGTTTGTTTGGTAGTAAATTTTCTTCTCATTTCGCCTGGCTAATGCCACGAAGAAATGATAAAAATTAAGAAATACAAAGACGTAATTTTAAAACTCTACCCTCGAAGGAGTATTATTTGCGCATTGCTATAATAACACGAGCGTCTCCATCCTTACTGATTCCTCCGCTGATTACCTCACTACGTGTCCACTTAGTCTTGAGCTCTTCAATCCTACAGAACGAACGCTCCGAAAAGGACCACGTGGTTCTTCTTACAGTGGCGCTGAAGCCCGGGGTGGTAATGAAGTCTCCTCCATTGGAGGGTGGCGACAAGTGACTTCCTACCTTTTGACAATAGTTTTAAGTTCAACTTTGCCTTTTGCAGCGGAATAAGGATCAATTAAGAATAAAACAGCTCCTATCAAATTCTGCTCACCTATACTCGTTTATTCCGAGTTTTGGTCTAGAGTAAATTTATTGAGGTTCTCTAATAGACTACTATTAAAAATCATTTGTCTACAGTTGTGCATATAAACGCCAAAGTGCTGGGACTAGATCCTGTTTTTTTTAAAGTTTATAGTCGTGTCGCTATAGTCTAGATGTCATAATGAGGAGTCAGATCTGATGCCCGGCTTCTACAGACAATACATACGTACCACATACATATGGGGTAGTAGCATCAATGTCAAAAAAAATGACCGACAGGAACCAAGTCAGCAGCTGATTAAGATAAAGTCAAAAGACTTTACACAGACCACCTGCTTCATATCTGTCTTCTACGAGTAGTATAATATTAATAAAATTTTATATTATTTTAGGCGAAAAAAACTGTGTCAAAAATGGGCTTCAATTCTCGAACATTGGTTTTCTTTTTGTTGAGAGTGTCCTGATTTCTTCAGACGGCATTGTCTTGGGGGCGGCAAGAAACATAAAGGGTACCTCAAGGCGTATGAAACGAATCACCTTCGGAGGTTTTTTAGAGGGAACGGCATCGCTAGTGCGTGTCCCCGTGCCCTACTAGATTCTCCGAGGGGTTCGGGTCGGGTCGGCCGAGCTTTGGTGCCACAACGATAAGTACTACAACTACAAACCATATACAATATAGCTGTGCCCCGCGGTTTCACCCGCGTTAATTAGCAATTGCTGCTCCACTCCTATTAGTCATAGCGTGATGTAATATAGCCTATAGCCTTCCTCAATAAATAGACTATTCAACACAAAAATAATTTTTCAATTCGAACCAGTAGTTCCTGAGATTAGCGCGTTCACCCAAATAAACAAACAAACAATCTCTTCAGCTTTATAATATTAGTATAGATATTAAAAGGTTTTGTAATTATTATGTAAAAGAAGGTTTAAAATCAGCTCGTGGATTTCTTTTTAATATTTTTTCTGTATTATGTCTTCAAAAGCTAACTATGCTGTCATTACTATTGCTTCCTCGTATTTTTTTTCCATTAATTAACCTTGAACTTTTAAACGTTTCATACTATTATTATAAAATCCATTATAAGCCTTGTTACGGGCGCTTACATTCTCTTTCACCGGGTTGGTATTTCGTTATTAGACGTGATTAAAATTTTGGTAGCAGGAAAATCATTATGAGATAATAATTATTGATTAGGTAGCTACTAACACAGGCCTTGATGTTTTAGATAACGCGCGGCGTAAACAAAGAATAAGAAACAGCTGAAATATTGCGATAGATTGACGCGGTAATCAATGGATTTTAATAAGGAATTAGGAGTATTCTTTGTAAATTTATTTATTTATTTATTTATTTATTACATACACTTACATCTATCATTACAGGTTTTAACCTAATGTGAAGGACTTAAAATAAATTTGACTATTGTATTATGTGTACCGTGGAAGAAAATAAATTAATTTTGAATTCCATTTTGTTCTGTTTTGTAGTTTGGTTTTAATTATTAAATTATCACTTATTAAATATTTAGATCATATTCATGATAGGTATAGATCTTAATACTATAACAATCAATTCCTATGATTATAATTGCAAAATTTTACACAAACTTGTTCGTTCCAATATTTACCGCTAGGGCGGTGACACCGGCGGCACCGGCCTTTGGCATGTTAATTCCTGTTGTATATGAAAAAACATGAGCGTCACAGCGTGTTGAATTACAAATCAGTTACAAGAATTTGAAACAACACCTCCGCGTAACATCGCGTAGATCAAAGACGTTGGAACGTGAATTAATTTATAGGTCAACCAAAACAATATCCCAAAAAGTTGTAAGAAGAATTTTTTTTTGGAGAGTATGCTGATTGCCTTAGACGGCATTTTCAGCTTCACGGGGCTTTTTGGGGGCGGCGAGAAACTTAAAGGGTTCCTCAAGCTGTGTGCAACGAATCACCTCCGTAGGTTTTCTGAGGGAACGGCATCACGCACTACTGCGTGTCCCCGTGCCCTACTAGATACTCCGAGGGGTTGGGATCGGATCGGCTGTGAGAAGTGTTCTATTAAAAATGTATTGTATTTGTAATTCTGTTAATTTCTTAGTTGTTTTCTTTTATGTTTTTACATTAACAATAGTCTAAAGTATTTAGTGGTAACTTCAAGTACTTTTGTATTATCGTTTTAACAAAAGCAATGAAAAAAAAAGATCTTTTCGGAGCATTTACAGGTAATTGTTGAATAAGTCTTACAATTTATAGTTATATCACTGTATTATGCAACCAGTCGCCAATCAGCTCATGCTGTGTGTGCATGTGCACTGAAATGACATGTAGCATTTGGCAGACATTATAAATAGAAAAAAATAAATAGAATAAAAAAATATGTTGGTTTCTAAATAATAAAGAATTAACGGTAAACATATACACGAATTGTACCTATATACGGTTAATATAAGGTTATTACAAAACATAAAGAAATACAATAAATGAGCTTTAATGGAAAGTGTCTCTTGGAGGTATTGACATAATTACAATTAGTATTCCTTAAGTGTTGGAAGGCTCACATAGAACCACATTCTAGTAATTGAAGGGATAATTGGACTAATAAATCATTTGGAAGAACTTGCAACGGGAATCCAATTGGGTATTCCAATCCCTAGGTTTAAGTTATCAATCCGAAGCGTGGCCGAAGTAATCTGACCGTGCTGTTCGTGGGATAAGTTTCTATTAACCGTCGAGTCAAGCAAGCTTACGAGAAAGCTTTTAACTTTACTTAATGTGGCCAGTGCACACAACTTTAAAGGAAACCTACAGCCGGTAACAGTGACACGAAAAAGGCGTACTTATAATCTTGTAAAAATAAGGTACGTAGCAAGTAAGTAGGTAGTAGTTGGTAGGTAGAAAGGTAGGTTAGAAGAAGTATGGAGTTGGTAAACAGGTAGGTAGTGGTAGGTAGGTAGCGGTAGGTAGGTAGTTGTAGGTAGGTAGTAGCGTGTAGGTAGGTAGTAGTGGGTAGGTAAGCTTAGTATACTGAATGGTACTGTTTCTAGTTAGCACTGCTACAATAAATGTGTGATGAATTTTCTTGACCACCATGTTATTGCCATCATGACTATTTGTACTCCGGTTGGAAATCGAACCCTCGACTGAAACTCGGTCTTGGATAGGCATTGGACCACGAAGACTGTTTAAAAAAATACTGAACATTTATATGACAGTAAAACTTCTAAAGTGTCTTGTTTTACATTAAGTAAACTTAGAAATTAAATATAAAGATGCTAATATATTCCAGAGTCATTGGAAAAATTCAAGTTGACGACTGAGCGAGCAGTTGAATCTTTCCACAAAATTGTAATATTTGCTTTTCTAATTCGGGTAAAGTTATTGTGAAAATATTGCTTATGTCTGCGACGTTTGATGTCAAAAGTAGGAGATTACTCACAAGCGGCGCGGCAGGGCACCCTGTGGGCTCCTTTTGAGATGAAAAACGTTTTTGTGTTAAAAATAAGTACGCAATAACTAAAGAGCCTGAATTTTGTTTGTTGGTATAAAATCAAAGTTCAATGTTTTTGCCAATGACACACACATATGGTTCGAAATCTATTCGGGATGTGCAGGTGTAAAAAAACATTATTATACTTTTATTTTTAATATTAATAATAATTATTACTTTATGAATAACGTTATTGGTTACAAAATTAGTAAGCTTCTATATTTATAGCTGTATAAGACACATTTTGTAATTGTTTGGTGTTTAAAAAGCCAATACGAATAATGCTTTCTTTTAAGTTTAACGAAATACTTTTAAAGGGACAGTTAGTTGACAACATTACCTATTTTTTATTTAACTTGAATTATTTTAAATTGTATAAGTCTAGTCTGAATAATTTTTTTTATAGCTAATTTGCTAAAGTTAATTTGCAAACATTTAAAATTCTAAAAATGTATCATGATTCTATTTTCCAGGCAATTGGCCACAGCTGATAGACACGCAACGTGTGGAAAATTGAACACTTATCGAAAACGCATTCACGTGTACCAACCTCCCAAACACGCTTAATCACGGTCATCACATTCAATTAGGACAAGCAAAAAAAAAGATTTAAAATTTCAACACTAATATATTTTTCTACTGATTTATCACGAAAGATTTTCGCAAAATTATTCATTATTCTAAGTCTGCAAGTCTGAAACGACATGACTGATCTGACATGTATGATAGTATTAGGCAGGCTCACTGTCGCTGGCCTTTCATCTATACTAATATTAAAAAGAGGAAAGCTTTGTATTTTCGTATGTATGTATGTTTGCAACGAATAAACACAAAAACTACTAGACCGATTTAAAAAATTCTTTCACCATTAGCGCTGAAAAACATAGGCCATATAAAAAAAAATGTTTAAAAATAAAAGTACACTCGTGCGAAACCGGGGCGGGCCGCTATTTGTTAATAAACATGGCATAATTTTACAATACAAACGTGTATATTAAGCATGTAAAAAAAAATTACTACCATAGTTACTCATAGTACACATGCCTGCACTGCACACCAAACTACCACAGAAACAGTCAAATTTCATCAATAGACTTTGAACTTTATGTATATGGCATATGGTTGAACATTTATTGAAGAAATTTGACAGGTTGATTTGCAGGCGTCTGTCATCATCTCATCATCATCTCAGCCAAAAGACGTTCACTGCTGGACAAAGGCCTCCCCCAAGAATCTCCACAACGACCGGTTTTATGCTGCTCGCATCCAGCGGCTTCCCGCGACCTTCACCAGATCGTCGGTCCACCTTGTTGGAGGCCTGCCCACACTGCGCTTTCCAGTACGCGGTCGCCACTCGAGGACTGTTCCGCCCCAGCGGCCATCAGTCTTGCGAGCAATGTGCCCTGCCTACTGCCACTTGAGCTTAGCAACTCTTCCGGCTATGTCGGTTACCTTTGTTCTTATGCGGATCTACTCATTTCTAATTCCATCTCGCAGGGAAACTCCCAGCATAGCCCTCTCCATTGCTCTTTGAGTGACCTTGAGCCTTCTGATAAGGCCCATAGTGAGCGACCACGTCTCTGTCCCGTATGTCATCACTGGCAACACACACTGGTCAAAGACTTTCGTCTTGAGACACTGCGGTATATCAGACGAAGAGATATTTCGTAGCTTACCGAACGCTGCCCAGCCTAATTGGATTCGACGATTGACCTCTTTGCTGAAGTTGGACCTACCTAGTTAGACCGTTTGTCACAGGTAAACATAATCGTCCACAATTTCAAGGGCAGAGTCCCCAACCTTCAGAGGAGTGGGTACGACACGTGAGTTTGACTTTCGTCTTCTCCATGTTCATTTTAAGACCCACTTGTTGAGAGACTGTTGAGGTCACCGAGCATTGTGCCGAGGTCTTCCAGGGTCTCAGCCATGACCACTATATCGTCAGCAAATCGAAGGTTAGTGATGTATACGCCGTTGACGTTGATGCCGAGTCCTTTCCAGTCCAGAAGCTCGAAAGCATCTTCCAGTGCAGCAGTGAACAGTTTCGGAGATATCACATCTCCCTGTCTCACTCCTCGCTGCAACTGGATAGGTTTCGAGCTCTGGTCCTGAAGACGGACTGACATTGTGGCGTTTTCATACAAACACTTCAACACTTCGATGTACCGGTAGTCAATTTGCCACCGCTGGAGAGACTGTAGCACGGCCCATGTTTCAATCGAATCGAAGGCTTTTTCATAGTCCACAAACGCTGAGCAAAGAGGCTGGTTATCCTCTTCGGTCGTCTGTATAACCTGCCGCAGCGTATGTATGTGATCTATGGTGCTGAAGCCTTTTTGGAATCCGGCTTGTTCGATAGGTTGGAAGTCATCAAACCTGCGTGCGAGACGATTCGTTATGACTCTCGAAAATAGCTTGTAGACGTGGCTTAGAAGTGAGACGGGCCTGTAGTTCTTCAGGAGGGTTTTGTGGCCCTTTTTGAAGAGCAGTACCACCATACATTCGTGCCACGTTTCTGGCGTTCTGCCCCCTAGTACGACGGAATTAAATAGCTTCTGAAGAGCTACGAGTACCGGTCTTCCGCCTGCTTTCAGAAGCTTGGCCATAACTTAGCTCTAGGGTCTTTAGCTAAGCTTTGTACAGATGTCTGTACCTTATTACTATTATAATGGGTAGCATAACACTGTCATTGTACACAATCCGACTGTCGTAGCACTGATGCCAACAATAACCGGCCCCGACTGTAGACCGTCGCCTACAGATATCCGTAGCAGGCCGCGTACTCTGCCTCTGTTGATTGATTGCTACGAGCTACGACGTAGCAGTTACATAATCCGTCTGGATAGCACTTATTGCGGTAACGTGCTCCATGTGTCGCTCAAACCACTAGCATTTAGGAAAATATGGATATTTTTAATTACATTACAAGTTTATATTATTTTGAATTTTTTTTTTTTTTATTTATTTATTTATTTATTTATTTATGGACCATCAACAGAGTTACATGAAAAAAATCAAACTATTAATACAAAGTTATTAGATACACATAACTCTAATTATAGACGGCCTCATCGTGCACCTAATACTAATTTATTAACATAAATTGCTAATTATTAGGTAAATATAATAAAATTACAAAAATAAAATATACTTAAATAAAGTGCTTTAACATTTTAACATTTTTAAAATTTTGCCCTTGAAAGCTTGTAAGTTATCGTGGAATATATCCACTGTAAAGTCCTTTTTTACAAACTCCTCAATTAGCCTACTCAACCTAGGAATGAGTGAGTGGTGACCCAAATTGGTACGGTACGTTTTATGCTTCAGTAAAGGTATTGGATGACGTGGCAGACGTGAAGGCACGTTAAAACGAAAACTGCTCAGCAACATTGGATCATCAAGAATGCCTTTTAGCACTTTATATAAAAACATAATATCATGTACTTTTCGCCTATCAGTCAGAGATAGAATTTTAAAAATTTTAAGACGATCCGTGTACGGAGCAGTCTTGTCTTTGCCACACAGACAGAACCGAGTAAAACGTCTCTGGATAGCCTCAATCCGGTCTTTATAGATTTGGTAGCTAGGGTTCCAAATTACGGAGCAATATTCAAGTCTTCCCCTGACCAGCGTGGTAAATAAAAGCTTCCTAGTGTTTAACTTTCTAAAAATTTTTGTGTTTCGATGTAAAAATCCTAACATCCTACATGCAGATCTACACACATTGTCAATATGTTGGTCAAATCTAAGTGCCGAGTCAAAAGTAACTCCTAAATCACGTACCGATCTAGCCTCCTGCAGTGAAGTACTATTTACGTGGTAACTAGATTGAACAATGTTATGCTTTCGAGTAAACTTTATATGGCAGCATTTATCTGTATTCAATACCATACCATTCGTCGAGCACCAAAGCACCAATCTATCCACATCCGCCTGCAAGGCTTTGACATCATGAGCATCATTAATGTTACGCAAAAACTTTAAATCGTCAGCAAACATAAAACATTTGGAGTTCAAGAAACAATCCTTCACATCATTTAAAAACAAGTTGAATAGCAGCGGCCCCAAAACAGACCCCTGAGGAACACCGGATGTGGCCACATAAGGCTGTGATTCATAACCCTTAACTACAACGTACGACTGTCTAGAGTTTAAGTAAGAAGCTAATAAGGCCAATAAAGGACCACCCAGACCATAAAAAGACGATAATTTGACCAACAAAAACTGGTGATTCACCCTATCGAAAGCCCTCGAGAAATCTGTATAAATAACATCAACCTGTATACGAGAGTCTACTGCTTCTGCCAGGTGAGTAACAAAATCTGCTAAGTTAGAAGCGGTTGATCGGGAACGTACAAAGCCATGCTGAGTCTCAGTGAGAGCTTGGCTCACATGGCCCAATATAAACTGATGCAGTAGAGACTCGAAGACTTTCGACAGGGTTGAAAGGATTGAAACTGGTCGATAATTTTTTACATCGTCCTTCTTTCCTTTTTTGTAAACGGGGACTATTCTAGCGCGCTTCCACACTACCGGAAATTCACCAGAAAGCAAAGATTGATTGTACAACGTACACAAGGGTAACGACAACGGCACTGCACATCTGACTATGAATAACGGAGGCAGGTTATCAGGTCCCGCGCCCTTATGTATGTCAAGCTTTTTAAGCTTCGTTAGAACATCAGATCTAGAAAAAGTCACGCAGCAAAGTGCATTAGCAGAAACGGTCTTTACGGAAATTATATTACTACTATCTGTATCGTAGACTGACGCAAAAAAATCTGCAAAAAGATTGCTTATGTCTGTTCCCTCCGATGCTACTCTATCATCCAACAACATTCTGGATGGATATGCATTTACCGGTTGTTTCATATTTTTTAAGTGCGTCCAAAAGTATTTTGTATTTTTAGCTATGTTAGACTCTACTGACTCAATATATTTATAATAACAATCTCTAATTAATTTTTCGGTATCTCTACGTAATGATTCAAATTTTACTTTATTAAGTGGATTTTTATATCTTTTCATTTTTAGCCTAAGTTTATTTTTTTCTTTTAAGAGTGATATTAATTTTTTACTAAACCAAATAGGATACTTTTTATTTTTCAATCTAGATTTCTGTACATACTTATCAATAATAATGTTAATCTTCTCGTAAAATAGACTTAACATTTCATTAACGTTCGAGCAACATGAAAAGAGGTCGACCCATGCAATGGTATCTAATTCTGTTATTATATTATCATAATCTGCCTTATAGAAATTGTACCTCTGGATAAGCCTATCTTTTAATCCTTCCTTTCTTTTAACTTTAACTATTATATTAAGCGGAGGGTGATGGACATCTACGACACTAATTGGATTAGTATTTTCTGACACTTCAAGATCGACAAAGTTCGAAAACATCAGGTCTAATAATCTACCGTTAACGTTAGCCACAGAGTTATATTGTTTCAAATAGTTTTCTTCGCCAAAGTCTATTAATTTAGTCTGCAAGTTACAGCTACTCGTAGGATAGAGATATGTCATGTCAGGAATATCACACCATTCAATACCACCCAAGTTGAAATCACCCAATATTATCACATTATGAACAACATTCACTACATTGCTAGTGTTAGCAGTAAAACAGTCTAGTCTCTCTTGCCTTACAGGTGGTGGCAGATAAACTGCACATACTGCAACTTGGTCAGATTTCCCTTTAGAGTCAAGATCCAAAGTTACCCATAAATCTTCACACTCACTCTCCCAGTCAAGTTTACGGCAGGATGATATACTAGCCTTAACCGCTATCACCACTCCACCTCCATTCCTAAAGTTATTATGATTCTGCGCTCTATCTCTTCTATACACAACGTACCTATTATAATATAATTTTGCATTCACAATGCAAAAATATATACAAAAAAATATATACAGGGTGTAACCGTTAAGTGTGACCAGGCGATTATTCCGTAACTATTACAGATATCAAAAAACTTTAAATTGATATCGAAAGTACGTTTTTTAAATCAAACGAGATGTTTCCAAAATTTTGACATTAAACACTCCCATACATTTAGTATGAGATTAGTAGAAAGGTTTTAGTTTCTTTATTTTAAGTGGTCTAGTACTCATTTTACTTTAATCATATCAGATAAAATTTTACTAGAAAAGAAAACAACCAGCCTCAAGAAGCTCGAGTTAGAATCGAACCCACGACCTAGCATAACAGATCCAATGCTCTGACCGCTGCGCTACCGGGGCCTTAGTATTTTTAGTTATATTTTATCTTACATTAGAAGTGTTAGTGAGATAATAAGCCTTATTAGAAGAAGTATTAGGAAATACCCTACCCAAAATAGTATGTTTGTTTTTAAAGAGAAGAAGACACGAAATAATCAATATATACATAATAATGATAATAATAACACTGAAAATAAATAAATTAAATAGGCTTAATAAACAGTTCAGTGTTGGGATTACGGCTTCCCACATAAATATGAGTATATTGAGTGATCGTAAAATAATCCACTAAGCTGGTTCAATAGTTGGTGGGCTGTTAACTATAGTAGATGGCATCGACTGAATATAGTCTGTTACTTATTTTTATTGAAAGGTATCTTATCATAAGGTAACTTTGTGAATAGAAAATAAGAAGCAAGAAAGTTACAAAGTAAATTAAAGTAAGAAAGGAAGAAATCTGTGTAAGAATTTACGTAGATTAAGTAATAAACATTCGAACATTCTAGTTATTCCTAAATCAATTAGGATTACATTAGCTGAGATACAAAAATAGTTTTCTTAATGATATCTCGCAGACACTATGCAGCAAATTGTTTGCAACAGACGCAAAGCGTTTCACCCCTATTACGTAATTAACTCGAACTGTTCAGTTTGAATTTAATTTCAAAGGATGTATGCTAGAGATGAAATACCTTAACGTTATGCTACAAATGTTAATCTTATAGGTTCATTTTTATAAATGCTATGGTACTACATATTACGTATCTTTTAAAGATAATTTTTCAATAAAATTTATTTACATTTAATAAAGCGACTGTGTTATTTATAAAAGAATCCAAGCATGTAACTAAATCCAGTCGGTCGTGTGATAGGAGGTCTTCCCGGCCGGCCGCGTCAGCCTCTCGAAAGCCTTAATTCGCCCAAGACTCTCGAAGTTTTTCAATGAGCCAACTTCAGTGCGTCTTGACAGGCAACTCCCGCGGGAAAGCTCTCGTAGTTTGTTGTTTATTTCCGTAGCAATGAATGAATGAAGGAATGAATGACACTATCAAATTGTTCTCGAACACACTGTGTTGGCAGTATAAGGTCGTCGACTTGTCAACCGTTTTTAGCTGGTTTGTCTGAGTGTTGTTAATTCTATGTTCGTTATACTTTGGCTTGGTTAGTTTAATAACTAAGACGAATGCCAAGATAAGATCAATATCTTATCTTGGCATCCATTTTAAAAATTGTCAATTCGCAGTAATTTTTAACTATTCAGTGTTATACGTTTTTAAAAGCTTTTAAATCTTAATTCATGCAAACTAAGATGTGTAAGTGGAATGCAGTCGCGTCGTTCTGATACTAATGCTTAAGTAACCTGCTAAAAAGTATCATATAAAATTATCTTTAAGCACATCTACAACGTGATAAAACTTTTAGAATATATATACGCTTTCACTGGGAGTATGGAAACTTGAGAGACAGAATTCCCAAACGCGACGAAATTCAACTGAAGATCTTAAATTGAACGTAGTTGCGCAAACTTAATAACGACGGTTCTACGCCACACGCGACGGGGCCCGGGAGGGACACCAATTAGTCAGCCATGAATTACTTATAGCTAGGCACTCGGTACTATACTATAACTTGGAAGTCCTCGTATCATCACCAACAACACAAGCATTTTATGTCCCCACTGCTGGGGCACGAGCCTTCCTATGGATGGATATGGAGAACAGGCCATAAGCCACCACACGAGCCCATTGCGGATGGGCTAATGCATCCGGGACCAACGGCTTTACGTGCCTTCCGAAGCACGGAAGAGCTCGAGATGATAAATGTTTAGTCACCTGTTCGATCGCCTCTCAGCGACCACAGACCACAGGCCTAGTGTGAGTTTTGTTTACTATCCGTATTCATTTAATACGTTTACGAAAACGAAAATTAGTATGGCATTGAAGCAGCGCCTCCTGGCGGCATACGAGAGGAGTTAACATTTTGCCATACAAATTCTCGTTTTCGTTAACCTGATTGAATGGCGAATGAAACTCACATTGGCACCCAGGCGTGTTAACCACTGCGCCATCTAGCACCTCAAAAAAGAAAGTACTGTTTTGAATAGTTGTAAATACAATGAGATAGAAGCTCGATAGCCGAGTTGAAAGGTCTCAGTCTGCAATTAAGTCAAGAAATATTCACAAAGGCCGGTAATAAAATGGATGACAAAAACAACATCTCGAGCTCCTCCGTGCTTAAGCCGTTAGTCCCGGCTGCATTAGCAGTCGTTAATAGCCACCAAAATGTATGGTTCTCTCTTTGGTGTTCCCACACATAGGAAAGGCTCTTGCCCCAGCAATGGCGAAATAAAACAAGCTGGTGAGAAAGAGAGAAAGAAATACAAACAAAAGAGAATGAAACATTAATTTGTCTCTTCAAAATGTTAATAAAATAAGGACATGGAAAGATGAATGCAGTTGTAGTTAAGGGGCGAGAGTTTAAAAATGTGCAAACGGATAATAATTGCAGAGTCATGGTGTGGTGGAATATTAGTTTAAGACGACGAGCTGCTTTCATTTTACACCCCAACCGCGAAGCACTTGGTCATTATATCAATAATAGTTATAATAAATATTAAGATCGGATGTTGATGACGTAGTTGTCGACATTGAATAGGGCTCCTTTGGCTTACAAAGTAAAAGTATATAGGGTTGATTAATTTCGGCGAATTGGATTGAGCCACGATAGCATAGTTGGTAGTGCACTTGACCCGGCATGTCATGGGGTGCGGGTTCAAATCCCGCTCGTGTATTTATTTCAACACTTTTACTTTTTTCAAATTGTAATTTGTTCGCAACAATATTTGCGTAAAATTATATGTAAATAATCATCAATAATAGTTGTCATGGCGATTATGGTAAAAAATATTCAAATTCAAATTTAAATTCAAATTATTTAGTCGTGATTCACAGGTAAGGCATTAGGTCTAATTGTATTGATTATAAGGTTTTACTGCGATCTGCCTTATCGGTATACGAAAAATGTTAAATAATTAGGAGAACAATAGAAATTATTATACATTATCAAAAGGTCAAATAATAATAAGTATAATCACAATAATTCAAAACTGTAAGGTCATTAGTTCATGATCATTTGAGAGACTAAAATAATTAAAATTAAAGTCATACAACAAAGTAAATATTACGAAATTAAATGTCAATATGGAATACCCACCTATTAATATCTATTTTAATTCTAAGAACTCATTAATTAGTAAAAGGCATTATTAATTAAGTATTCACAAAATTTTTAGGGGGATTTAGAACAAGTCCCACAACCACAACCTATCTTTATTACAATATGTTTAATCATCATGAAACTTCGCCAAAGAGTGTGCTGTACCTACTTGATTTTGATTTTGTAAAGTACATATAATATAACGTTCATTTTAAGTAGCTTAAAAAGTACCTAACACAAGTTAGACACAAGTTAGGTAGTATTGAGTTCTAGATGTGTTTAAAGTGCATTGATATAACCATTTCTTTACGAAGGAAAACCATTGTCATCCCTATTTTTAAAATGTTACCTGCTTTTTGGCGGCACTGTCACTGGTTAGGGGCGGGCGGGCGCTCGGCGGCGTCGCAGGCGCGGATATTGTAATATTTCTCTCGTTTACCCGTGAGCTATTTATGTCGCGTTTCGCCGTCAGATCCGTTTCTTAATATAAATGGGATTGTCGTTAAAAGCTTTCTTTTTGATAAAGGTACGCTTCTTTGTTGTGATCGCTTACGTTTCGCGACTTTATCTGCGTTGATGCAAAGTTCATTTTGTAAGTGATCTTGTGCGAAGAGTGGTTCTTTGTAGTTCGGGCATTATCGTAAAAATACAGAAATCTATGGAAAATATGTGCTATGTAGTAGTAGATAGGGTCTTTAATAGCTTTTGTGTTTTTTGATTGTATTAAAGCAAAGTTGCGAGTGCTTTGTATGTATTTGGGAGTCAATATTAGAGTCTTTGCTCTGTGTAGTTTATGAAAAGAAATCTATAAGCAATGATGATTTACGTGTCTTTTGATTTTAAGATTTCAATATAAATAAAACGCTTAAGATATACATATGGGTGTCTATTGCGAGTTATTTTGCTATTCGATCACTTTTTCGAGAATTTGTATGGCAAAAGATTAATTATCCTGAATTGTGACCAGGAGGCGCTGTTTTAATGCCATACAAATTCTCGTTTTCAATAGCATGATCGAATGGCGAATTGAACTCGCACCAGGCACCCTGGTGTTGCGGCGTCTATTGCAATGGCTACGGTAACCGCTTACCATCAGGCGGGCCGCTTGCCTTGCTGTCATCTAAGTGGTAGAAAAAATGTCTATTAAGAATGTTTTATTACATAAATGAGGAGGAGCTCGATGGCACAGGAAGAGCTCGACGGGGCAGTAGTTAACGCGCGAGGTCTTCAAGGTCTTCAAGTAACCAACTTTTACAAAGGCCGGTCATCAGATGGGTGACCAACAGTTTGTCATCTCGAGCTCTTCCGCGCTTCGGTTCCAGCTGCATTAGCAGTCGTTAACAACCACCAATCCGCACTGGGCCCGTGTGGTGGTTTATGGCCCGTTCGCCCTATCCATCCATAGGGAAGGCTCGTGCCCCAGCAGTGGGGATATAAAATGAGCTGATGATGATAATAATTACATAAATATTATTCAAAATCAAAGTCAAAGAATAATATACGATTTCGTTATAACTTTGAACTTTAGCGTTCCATAGTTATCAACGAATTTAAACAGGGGTAAATGCAGACAAATTAGTAAAAAGTATCATATTAATACCCATCTTTTTACCCGACGTTTCAACCGAGTTGCAACGGCCGTGGTCACGACTGACTGCTGTCGCGATGTTGCGTGGCAAACGGAGGCGCGGAAAATGAGACTACGCAACAAGCAATTATAATTAGATAATTAGAGAGAAGAATGTATTATACCTTCTACTAATTAGTCTGCGTTAATACCCGTTTAAATTCTTCTTCAGGAACTCTTACTAATTTTGTGTTTACGCACTCAGGGTATGTTTTTCATTTTCCAACTCGATGTAATTACCTGAAAAGAAATATAATAGTTAATTAGAGTTTGTTATAACTGCGTCGCGCTGGGAGGTGTTAATTAATCCAATTTCATCCAAACGGGACCAATGGCTTTTAAATGTCTTTTGAAGGTCGTTAAGTATGAAATGGGCACTCTGTTTTTTTATGATCTTTTCATTAAAATCGGTTGTTCACAAGTTGCAATAGGAAACATTTTACAGTTAAACTGACCGTCTATATATAAAATGAACTATATAAATACTATAGGTATACTGGCTAAGGTAACCACGACATTGTCTTTAAAATCATTGCTTTTAAGTGGCGTCAGCTTCAGTCAGCCACTTAAAATAAAAAGTAAAAATTTATCTATCTTGATAATTTTTTACTTTTTATTTGTAAGTACTAATTACTGCACTGAAGTTAAATTATTTTTTTATAAAATACAGTGAAAAATTTAAACGCCTACTCTAATTTTTTCACTGTACCTATATAAAAAAAAAAAATATCTTCGTGCAGCAATTAGCACTTAAAAATAAAAAGTAAAAATTTACTAAGTATAGCGTTGTGTTATCAAGTTTGTGGTATTTCATCTGCAAAGATGAATCTGCATAGCCATCGGTTGCAAATCTTTGGATAGATGGCGCACTGTGCCGCTATAAGCACAAATAAAAATAACAAGCAGTGACAAAATTCAGCGCTTACGTCGGCCTTTCCGGTAGCATAGCGGTCAGTGCAGCCGCCCGGATTGCGGAAGACCCAGTTTCTATTCCTGGCTGGGTTGAGTAGCTTTTTATTTTTTCACTGTATTTTAAAAAGAACGAATAGATGTTCGAGTTGAAAGCTAGATATCTTGGTTAGCTTCGTAAGACTGCTGGCGTGAATTCATGCTTAGCACAAGCATATTAGCTTTCAAGGTGGGTTCATAGGACTGTTATTAGTGCCCGGTCTGCGAGTGCGACGATGACGTAATTAATAGTTAATAGTTAATACGATCCACCTTAAAATTCAATTTAAATTAGAACTAGAGTCCAACAAGTACCTCAACTTATTAGATTTAAACATAACCAGAGTTAATAATAAACTTGATTTCCAAATCTATCGCAAACCCACACATACCGATACAACTATCCCCGCCACTTCTTGTCACCCCTTACAATAGAAACTAGCTGCCTTCCGCAGCTATATCCAAAGATTAATGTCGGTACCACTGACCGCAGATAATTACGTCAAAGAAATTAATATTATTTATCAAATCGCGATATCTAACGGTTATTTAAAACAAATTATTGATAGTTTAATTAAAAATATGCAGAATAAAAGGGTTCGTGAACTACTTTATGCATATGTCCCTCAGAACACGTAACATTTAATTGATACCGGCCATTCCTGGTGCGACAATAACAGTTATAATATTTTGCATGTTTGTAATAAAAGCTTCTGGTTGTGTGTGTTGGAGGAATTAGAAATAATGAAACATAGTAATGACAGTCATGCGCTGTTGTATGACAAAAAAAAAATTAGTTTCATCCCTATTATTTATTATTATTACTATTTATTTATTTATTAGACAAACAGCGTTTTACAGTTAAATAGTATAGTGTCCCACAAAACTATTTACACAGTTTGTCTGTGGGATCACGAGTCTCTAACATAACAAACTAAAGCTTAAATATTAAGGCAAGTTAGCCAAAAAATACTTCTTAAGTTTTCTTTTAAAAGCATTTTTATCTTGTTCCCGGCGTATATCCCCGGGCAAACTATTCAATAGGTATGGTAACCGTTTCTTTAATGTTCTATCACCAAAGTAGTTATTTACTTTAGGTACCTCAAATTTGCCCGCAGACACTGACCGGGTACAATGACTATGGTTGACCAATGATGAGCTATTCTCCTGACTGTCATGGTTATTTGTTAGTAATAGGTATTTATGTTTTAAACTGACCGGGAGAATTCTACAATCTTAAATAATTTATGATAATTATCTTTGCAATTTGCTTTCGTTTTGTTATTTACTAGTAGTTTAAGAAATCTAATTTGCAGTATTTCAAGCTTATCAATGTATGTTTTAAATGTTAGTCCACAACTGTCAAGAGCGTAACCCAAAATTGATTCAACTAATGAAAGGTATAATAATTTTAATGTAGCAGTAGGAACTTTAAATCTTAAGTGGTAAAATTTACCTAGGAGTAATCTCAACTTATTACAAATGTATTCTACGTGATGTGACCATGAAAAATTATTGTCTACTTTAACACCTAGATAAGTAACACAATCTACTTCTTTGATTGGCGTACAATTGCAACAAACGAAATCATTATGTAGGCATGAAAAACTATGTGTATACATGAAGGGTGGTGACTCAGTAGGACGCAGATATGGCGAGTGGATAATAAGAAGATTAGTTTTGTCTGAATTTAAGATAATACCATTATCATGCGACCATTTGACTACCGCGTCTATGTCGCGCTGCACCAGGCGACACGTATCCGCGAGATCAGTGCCGGCGCGTAGCGTACACAGGTCATCGGCAAACATGTATGCCGAGGAGTGTTGTAGCACATTACGTAAGCTGTTGACGTATTGTAAGTAGCAGATAGGCCCACACCCAGAACCCTGCGGAATTCCGCACTTTACCTCCACCGCCTCGCTGAGCGCATCACCAACCTTCACGCGAAAGCTGCGTGATGTGAGATAGTCGCGGAACCACTGGTTCAGGGGCTGTCCCACACCACACTCACCCATTCCATTCAAAAGGGTTTCCGTATCTAAAGTGTCGAATGCTTTTTTAAAATCATAAAAAATTGCCACTATAAACTGTTTATTTTCTAAATGTGTGTTAATTTCATCTGTAAATTTAGATAATAATGTATTAGTACTCTTTCCCCTCTGAAACCCATGTTGGCATTCATCCAATATTTTATTTTTTTGTAAATAATTACCAAGTTGATTTACTATACATTTTTCAATAATTTTGTCAATACTGGATAGTATGGCAATTGGTCTGTAGTTAGAGAAAACTTTACGGTTACCCTTTTTATGAATTGGGCGAATAATAGCTTCTTTTAATTTATTAGGAAATTTATGGTGCTTAACGGACAGATTAATTAAGTTCGATATTACAGGGCTGACTTTTTCAACAACTACTTAATTTTATATCCGACATCCGCACGAGATCACTTCCAGGCGATTTATTACTACTTAATTTGTTAATTACGCGTTTAACATCTCGACTAGTGACTGGTTGCCATCTCATGCTAACATCTGATTTGCTAACGTAGCTGTCCCTCAATAACTTTTTGTCGGAACATAAGTGTCTGATTTGATTAACTTCACTTAAAAAGTTTGTTGCAAAATTATCACAAATCTCTTGCGAACTCCTTATCTGCCATATTAGCACGTATTAAATTGTCTATCGATTGTTTTTCATTACCTAATAAGCTATTTATCTTGTCCCATATTTTTTAAATATTTTTATTACAGTCTAATATACTTTTTTTATCATATTCCACTTTAGACTTTAAAATGGCCTTACTACATTTATTTCTGTATTTAGTATAATTTAACCTATTTACCATATTTTTAGGCTCATTGCACCATATATTAAATAACGTATCCCTTTTTTGTATCATTATTTTTAAATTCTCAGTTATCCATCCTTTTAAATTTCTATTACTTTTATTTACACTAATATCTTGCATTTTATAACATTCGTTATAAATATTCGTAAAAACGTTAGTGAATGAATCATACAACTTAATAGGACATTCTATCTCCATCAAATCGTCAAAGTTTGTTGACAATAATTTTTCCCTAACCAGTCTATTGTTCAAAACACGCCGAGCAGCGGGCCGCGGTGGCACATCGTTCGAGCAAGCGACGCGATCTCCGACCGGAGTACGCTTCCATTGTATAGCAGCCGAAATGTAATAGTGGTCCGATACCTTATGTTTTATTACTGCGCAATCTATTAATGACAAAGGTGCCCTAACATAAATGTGATCCAAGCATGATTCTACCAATTTATTCTTTAATATTTCTCTTCGGGTTACGTCACATATACATCTTGTAAAGCCGTACTCGGTCATTATATTTTCGTATTCGATTACACAGTTATCTTGGGAATTCAACAGATCAATGTTTATATCACCACAAAATATCGCTTTCGAGTTTTTAGGTAAATTATCCAGTAGTGTACGTAATTCAACATAAAAATCTCTGATTTTATTTTGATTGTAAAATTTGGGTGGTCGATAAACGGATATTAAATAAAGTTGTTCCCCATTAATGTTAAGTGTAACAGAAACGCACTCCGCCGAGCGCATCGCCAGCGCGCCAGTAGCACTCGCGGACGCAGCTGTCTCGCTCGCACGCGCGGCCAGCTCCGTCCGCGAGTACACCAAAACGCCGCCCCCACTCCTTCCTTTACGCGTATAAACATTAACTTGAAAACCTGGGATATTATAAAAAGATAGCACAGAATAGTTAATATTTGGTTCTGTTATAACAATTATATCTAGTTGACTTAGATCATCGCCTAGGGTAACTAATAATTCGCTAAAATGTTTCTTTAAAGAGCGTATGTTAACATGTAGTATACATAAATCTTTGTAGTGTATTTGGCGCAGCCAATAATTTAGACTTTCGACACACACATAATTAACCGATCCATCAAATATGGAGTCGATATTACTTAAAGTATTGAATGTTAATTGGTAAATAAACACTGTAAACACTACGTAAGTTTTTAGAAGTACGTTCACGTATTATTTAATAAATCGGATATATCACTTTCAGCTCGCACACATACCGCTTTTTCACCTTCAGCCTTCTTAACTAATACTTTCCCGTTCGAAACCCATATATATTTGAAGATACTCTGCAACTGCTTCTTCGTATTCCATAGTAAGGCTCGCGTAGTCTTAGTCAAGTCCTCGTTTATGTATATTTTGTTCCTAGCAGTTCCACTGGTAATCATATTGCTTGTCGTGGCTGTCAGCTTACGACGCTGGGCCAACCAGGCGTCCCTTGACCCGGTACCGGCGGTCTTGAAGCCCACGATGATGGATGCAGGTTTGTTGTTTTCTCTCGGTGGTCGCGTACGTCTAGCCCATTCTATGTCCGAACTGCTCGCATCAATGACATCACCAATTTTAGCGACGATCTCCTTGACATTCTCGCCGGGCAGCTGCTCAATGCCTACAATCTCGATATTATGTTTACGGGATGCTTGCTCAAATTCGTGTACCTTTTGTTCGAGTGCTAAGTTTTGTTTTTGTAAATAAACACATTTGTTATTCACGCTAGCGTAGGTTTTCTCTAGTTTAAGTATTTTTTGTTTTGATTGTTCGTGTTCTGCAATTAAAGTGTCATATTTATCGGACAGCATACTCAAACTTTGGGTGATGGAATCTAATTGTTTCTTAAATGCGGGTAGGGCCGCAACTTTTGTTTGTATATCCTTGAGTATTTTAGTGAAATTATTATATGAATCTTCCTCTTGCTCCTCTTCTGATCCCTCGTCTTCGCAGTTATTGCAGTAAATACGGCTTCTTCCATTCTTCAAATCCGCCACTAATCCTTTTACACATCCCCTATGAAAAGTTCCTTGACACGGTCCTTGACAAATGAAATGTGATCCTTTTTTAGCTAAGACTTTTTTACACTTTTGACATTCCATAGTGAGCGCGTCGCGTAATAAACAGATGTAGGTTGACACAGCTTATATCGATCGTACGCGCGAATCACAATAAATGCAGTGCGTGCACGCGTATTCACCGGTTGACGCTCCGGACGAGACTCCATTAGAGATTATTACGTATTGTTGCAGGTAGTACGTCACAAATATCAAACGATGGCGCCTTATAAGGGGCGCAGCTCTCGACCAGTCAATAGCTCCTGAGGATGCCCCGTGGAGGGGCGAAACACGTGTCGGGTATCGGTGTTGGTGTGCATGTTCGCTTGCATCAATTGTTTCTTCCGCATGTGCATACTTTTTGCGGGCGGGAGGGCGGTGCATGCGTGCTGCATCCAAGCTGGATATACGAGTGAGTTAGCGGAATTAACACTACATATTATTTCAATTACAAATTTTTGTACCATGGATTTCCGCAAAATAACGCCTGATTCCATTATTTACCTTAAGCAACTTTCGCAAAGACCGGTTATCGGATGGGTGACCAAAAATTTATCATCTCGAGCTCCTCCGTGCTTCGGAAGGCACGTAGTCCCGGCTGCATTAGTCGTTAACAACCACCACCCCGCACTGGGCCTCGGTGGAAGGCTCGTTTACCCTATTGATCCATATTTTAATTGCATTATCGTTAACTATGATTTTATTATAATTTGTTAGTAATTTAAGTAATGTAATAGAATGAATAATAATATAATTAATTTGAATAATAATTTGTAATATATTAAATATAATTTTGAATATTTGCACATCGTATATGATAAAATATGCTGGTTAACATTTAATTCTAAGAACATTTTTGTACCATATTTAAGCAAATAAATATATGATTGATTGATTGATTGATTGAGGGAAGGCTCGTGCCCCAGCAGTGGGGACATAAAATGAGTTGATGATGATGATTCACGATGCTATATGTAGTTAAAAATAAAATTCTTATCAGACATGTTTTTTATTTTTGTTTTATAGTATAGTTGGCAAATGACTCGCTCTGCCTGATGTTAAGGAGTGTCCAGTCAGCGACCAGACGTCCTTTTTCACTCCTTGAGAAGACCTGAACCCATCAGCTCTAGGTCATGTAAAGCCTCCTTGGTCTAGGATGATTTTTTCTACTAAGTCTGCCTGGTTAGCTTCCAACCTCTTATTTAAGTCTGTCGTGATTAGTAATTGAGTGGTAAGACGACCAGTTCTTCACTGGTAAAGGTTTCTGGTCAAGTGCACTATCCCAGCTTTACCGTCGCAGAACTTTATTACAATTGTAAAGATTGTAATTGTAAACAAATAAAAGAACATTAAGTGTCATTATGGGAGAAGTGCTAAGGAGTACCAAGCGCTCCCAGTTGTGAAATGAAAAAAAATATCAACCAAATATTTCTTCAATAAATCTTGCTACCAAAAGACGGTCGAAATGAAATTACTCCGGAAACGAAGAAAAACAAATACCCGATTAATAATTTAGCCTGGGGAAAAGATATTAGGCGAGGCATTTGTCGTCTACGTAAACTCCACGACCGGGCGACTTCATTACCGCTGACTGTGGAATAGTCTATTAACAGAATTACTTTTTCATTCTCTCGTTAGCATTTTAACGACCACCTTTTTGAGGAAATTAATATCATTCAAAGGAAACGTTTTGACTGCATTTTTTTCTGGCTTTTTGCAGAAATAAAGGCTACCACGTATCAAAAGCAGGGCAGAAGCCAAGCGCGAGAGAAGCAGTGCTGGGTAGAAGCAGCGCGGGGCAGAAGATTTGCGGGGCAGATACAGCGCGAGACAGAAGCAGTGCGGGTCAGAAGGAGTGCGGGGCAGAAACAGCACGCAGCAGACGGCAGTTTCAAAGCGGGACTGCATTACAACTGCACCCAGAGTGACGAGTTAATATGGCGACAGTAGTGATACGATGGGAAGAACCTGTGGCCTGTAACACAGTTTTACTTTCACAGGCTGTAGGGAATTCACTTTTATTGCGTATTTTGTTGTTGTGATGAATAAAGATATTATTATTATCTCCTTTATTTATTTTCTTTCTTAAAACTAGATTTTTACAACATTTTTATATAAAAACAATAAAACATTATAAAAACCTAATCCTAGAGTACCACCAGCAGCGGGGCAGGGCCCAAGCTACCAGTGGTCAGGGCTGCAGAGTGAGGAACCTCCTGACAATACGTGCCGTGTCAAGCAGTACTATTATTATTATAATTAAGCAAATACCCCCTAATTGTAGCCGTGACTTGATTTCAATGATGAAGGCCTTTGCCTCGTCAGATGGGTAAGTGTTTTTTTCTTCTCTTTATTAAGGACAACAAGCAATTACACTGTTGTCTTACTACCTATAAGCTTAATAATTACTGACAGTGCAACCAGCTGCGTTATCCACAAATTACTGACAAAATCCAGAATTATAATATTGAAATTCTACATAAAGAAAAATAAAGAAAAACCTAGAACAATTTAGTTATTTAATAATTTAGAATTTATATTTAATATAATAACTTAAATATAATAATATTTTTAATTTAATTTGAGGTCATAAAAATGTATGCTGTGTTGTAATAAATAAATTGTGATATTAACTTATAACTTTTTTGATGAAATTTAGGTAGTTATAGTTTTATTAAAATGTCAGACCCTCGATGAATCCCAATCTCTTACATAATTGTTTCACAAAAGCCGTTTGTAGTATCAGTTGACACTCATTTGAAACATATAAACTTCATCATCATCAAAAGTTCAATTTATGCTCCCAATGCTGGGGCACAAGCCTGGGATATTGATGGATAAGGATATCGATACGATCGATGTATCGACCGATGGATAGGATACGGGCCATAAACCACCACGCGGGCCCAGTGCGGATTGTACCCTAAAATGTAAAATAAACAAAAATTCTTAATGTGACGATCATACAAAGTTCTTTTGCCAATACAATTTATCAGAACAGTACCATTTCATATATCTGCAACTCATATTGCAGACAGAGCCAAGAAAATGTCCTCTCACCCTTTTTAAACGTTAGAGCTGTTTACCTCAGACTACATTAGATAAGCGATAGTCTTAATCCATCACGAAAAGTGAATTAGGCATTATACTTCGATAACTGTCTTCGCTGGGGGCGTGAAATATTATTTGCCAATTGCATTTATTACAAAACGAGCGGTTATTTATCTATATGTTAAGTGAATTACTTTTTAATCTTATACGTGTATAATGCTGTTTTGTGATAGAAATAGTCCTTCTAAAATAAAGCAATCGTAAAATAAAGAGAGAAAAGAAATAGAAATTTAAAAACATCTTTATTTGGTACAATACATCACACATAGTAAATGTCCTGACTGTGTTTTTGCGGGTTCCTCTCGGTAAAAGGTTAGCCACCGTCCACTTATAAAATGTACGGATATACGTAGTTGTACAAGTTACTTTTATGGTAACAGTTTTAAATTATTTTCATCTAATGAAACATGTGAAAACACGGAACTGGAGAATGAAAAATAACGCTTGCCGAGTTTCCTACTGCTTTTTCTCGGTGCAAGGTCTCCACCATCGCCGCTTATCGCGGATACGTTAAATCCATATTGCGCTATGGGGTCATATCCTGAGGTAAGTCTGTAGGCAAGAGTTTAGTATTTAAGTATCAAAAAAGTGCATAAGAGCGATTAATGGTCTTAAGTCAACTGATAGCTGTAAACTGTTCATTTTAAAGTTGAAAATATTCACTCTACCATCGTTATACATCTATGAAATAGCGGTCTTCGTCATATACAACGAGTCCTTTTTCAACGTTCATAGAAATTAATCCAAATAGAAGCCATCGCAACGGGAATAGGCTTTGTGCACCGAGATTTAAAACTGAACATGGTTTCTTTGGAATGGCTCACAGGATCTTTAATAAAATTCCTATCGATCACTCAAGACTTTGCCACTAAAGATCTTTAAAAAACATCTGGTAGCATTACTTGTCGACAAATAATAATAATAATAATATCTTTATTCATCACAACAACATTGTACACAGTAAAAGTGAATTTCCTGCAGCCTGTGAAAGTAAAACTGTGTTACAGGCCACAGTGTTTTCGCTGACGTTAACAAACATAGTTATGGTGATATTTTAGACAATCAATATTACTATGGGGTAACTTAACTTACACATCAAAAAAAAAACTTATCACAATCTTACCTTGGGTGTTCATGTTCGTGTACATGTAAAATTTAAAAGTTGAAGTTGAAAATGCTATTACAAAGTGCAGGAATTTGTAACTGACAATTCTTTGGACAGTATGGACATGTTTTTAGCAAAGCACAAAGAAATGATTGTAAGGGTACGGGTTTACAGTGACATTTATTGCTTTACATTTTACAGTCTCAATTAATTAATTAATTATTATTAAGAATTTTTCGTATAAATAATTGTTATTCGTATTTTAATGACATCTGCGCATTCTTAATTAATCAACTTATAAATTGTTTAATATAATAGGTATTATGTCTGAGCAGTACCTAAGTGACATAATATTGTATTGAATGAATATGAATTGTTAATGTATTTTTTTGTAATTGATTTAAGTATCTAAGATTGACCATTTTGTTTAAACTTTTATTTGTATACCTTATCTAAGGTGGACATTTAGTAAAACTCACAAATTTATAATTTTTCATTATTGTACCTAATACTAGTACTAACCGATATCTCACAAATAAATAATTCTGATTCCGATTCTGATTCTGACCGTAGGATTAACAAAACCATGATTTGACTTCTAAAAATACTTTGGAAAAAGTTATTTTTGAATAATAAAATTTGATTTTGATTTCTTACGAACTGATAGATAATAAAGAATACTGAAATACAATTTGTAAAAGTTGGTTGAACCGAAATTGGCATGCCGAGGAGAGGCATGCAAATCTTGTCGGCGATACCATTAACAGATGCTCAACTGTTTCAATGCCAGCTTTGTTGTTGTTTGTTTTCGCAATCTTTTCCCGCCACAAATAATGTAAATCAGTTCTTAATATACTGTATCCTTCGATATATTTTTGCCACTCGCCGACGAAGTTATCCCATGTTTGAGTATCGGATTAAGTTAAGTCTAAACTCTATTGTCAATATAACTTTTTTATATTGTGAAGTATCTATTTCAGTTATAGTGTTTACAATATATAAACGTATTTATACATATTTTCTCTTCAGATCTTCCGAGCCAAGTGAACCATTGTGAAAGTTCTTCAATTACTGACTAATTAATAATTAATCTAATTGCAATTTGAATTGTATTCGAACTTTAATTAATTAATTGAATAAAGTTAATATTGTTTCATAAACTTGTTATGAAAAAAAAAGTTATGATACATTGAATTGAATAGATCCAAGCTGTTAATAAAAAAATGAAAACTATAATAGGTACCTATTTGCTTGCTAGCTGTTTGTATTGTAATCATTAAGATAATGACCTCCCCGAAGTGGTTCCCCATCGTTCAACAAGCGCTGCTGGATTAAATCGAGCCACCTGAGAACGCCGATCTCAAACTTCGATATAATTACGTTCATCTTCGTAATTAACTTCGTTACACTTGGAGTTTCGCATCAATTAGTATTTTCAACTTTTTCAACTTTTTCGCATCAATTTTTGACGACCTCCTTGGTCGAGTGGCTTGCACACCGGTTTTCATGGTGTCGCCATCTCTGAGGTCCCGGGTTCGATCCCCGGTCGGGTCAATTTAGAAATACCTGTTTTTCTAAATTGTTTCGGGTCTGGGTGTTTCCTATGTATAATAAGTATGTATTTAAGTATATTAAGTATGTTTATCCGTTGTCTAGTTAACCATTTTATCGAGTTTCTTAAGGAAGCTCTTGTTGGGGCTAGATAATTGGTGTGAGTGTGGGAAACATTTATTTATTTATTTATTTATTTCAACAGCCAGCGGTTTATTTTTAAAGTGACCGGCGCGGCGGGCTTATTATTGGCCCGAAATTTTGCACGATGTTCCTTATGATACTAAAAGCTCTAATTCTTTCGTGCGTCGGGTCGTTACATTCCCTAAGATATGGTTGAGTGAAGCGATGGCTGATTCATATGTCATACTCGTGAACGGGTGCCGCCTGAGGAGGCTGGTATGCTTTGCATACTTATCTTATTTTTATTATTTTTATACTCGTATACTTTAACTTTGTTTTTCTTAGACAATTTTTGACTTATATAGTGACATTCATAAGAGCAATTTGTAGCCTACACTGAATAAATGATTTTGTATTATGATTTTTTTTAAATTTTTTAACCAATTATTTAATTTTAATGAATAAACGTTTGTTCAACGGATTTATGCGATTAAATTTTTTTCATTGTGGGCTTTAAACACACATGCACTGTGCTGGGTGATAATAATAACCTCTGTGGCTAGTGATTGGAACACGGGGCTCATACCAAGAGGTCACGGGATTAATTTCCATCGGGAGGTACATATTATTATCCAGTGAATAAGAACTGAAGCTTCAGGGTTAGTAACGCGTACGTGTTGTTGTTGCAAGGGTTCTAATTCATCATTTTAAGTTCCCACTTCTGAGGCACGAGCCTTCCCTATGGATGGATAGGAGGAACGGGCCAGAACCCACCACGCGGACCCAGTGCGGATTGGTGGTTGTTAACGACTGCTAATGCAGCCGGGACCAACGGCTTTACGTGCCTTCCGAAGCACGGAAAATCATGATACATTTTTGGTCACCCATGACGATGACCAGCCTTTGCGAAAGTTGCTTAACCTCAGCACTCGCAGACCGGGCGCGTTAACCACTGCGCCATTGAGCTCTTCTAAGTTCAGTTGCCGGCTAGAAAAAACAAAAAAAAAAACAACCTAAATCCCAACTTTTTACATTACATTACGAGCACAAAATCAACATTAGCTCGCCGGTAGCCCGAGACGTACTTAATTGAGGCCGATGTACTCTTTTTTCCGAGGGGCGAAGAAATTTAATTTCCTGTCGTTCATACTTTGTATTGTACTTCGGGACTTTATTAGAGCCTCGGGGAATCGCGCCCGCCTGAATCAGCTGTTAATAGCTGTTGGTAACTTATATCGAGTGTTTATTTGGCCTGATGTGGTAGCTGAAAGGCCGTTGCATCGATTTGGGGAGTGAAGTCCGGTGACGCTGTAAGGACCATTGACAGCCAATAGAAAATCTCTCAAAGTAAAATAAGGGTGTTTTTTTATCTTACATGAGAACGAGATTGTGATCATCGTGGTCGAGATCGTAACCCCGTGGGCTAGACTTAAATGTGACACTAAGTTGAGGCACATTAATTGTGTCACTTTACGTTGGTCACTTTAAAATATAAATATTCTATTTTATTCTATTATAACAATCAATTAAACCTTGTCTACAACTTAACACCCTTAACCCCATACCATACTCCACTCAGCTAACTCTTTACACAAGCACTACACACCTACTCACACTCACTTTACACCACACTATTGTCTCCACATGTTTTCACACAATGCTAGTACCTAGATTGTAAACACTAGAAGCTTCATTATTATAATCTGATTATACACATGACTTCCGCGGAGTGGGGCACTGGTGCTCTGTAATACGGGTTTTTTTTAAACCTATCTCTTGTACCAGTCTCTCACATAACATATTAAAATTGTTAAACTAGTTTAAGAATTACCATGTGAGAGAAAGTAAATGTATTGTATTATTTATTATTATTATTTAACTTAATTAGTAGTAATAGTTTTTTTTTCTTATCCTTTTAATTTTGGATCTCTAATTAATAATAGAGTATGAATTTAATTTTTAATTTAATTTTCCCACAGTAGCAATTAGTGGGTGATTGCCCAATGTGGTTTGGTAGATTTTTTTGCGTTTTCTCATGAGAACGACGGGGACAAATCAACCGAAAAAGAATTAAAAAAAAAGCGTTGCAGTTTCTTGAAGATGCATGATACCTATTCGTAGTAGCATTTTAGTACTACTCGTATCAAGTATGTAATTATGTCTAAGCCCAACTGAGCTACTTCGAATAAATGTTCATGAATTTGAATTTGACAACCGACCCCTACCAACCGTGCCCGCACCAAAACTTGATCTTTTTGGTAATTTTGTATGCTTTCATCATTTATTCCTTTATCATCATTTATCTTTGCTTCATCATCATCACATATAGTAGTCTAAAGCTGGACATAGGCCTCTCCAAGTGCATGTTGCTATCATATGCTGTTATAAACGTGGTCCAAATGTAATTAATTAAGTACAGTAGACGTGATACCCTGTAAGGGCTGTACAAAAACCAACCATACAGCTCTATTGATATTGACTCCTCGATTTTTGCAACATGAAGTATGATACGTCGAACTGGCTACACAAATACGACTCCGACGCCCCAGCGGCCCACAATGCGCCGCTTGTCGCAGTGAGCGAGTTTTAATTAAACTGGCAATCAGCCTGCCCGCCGCGCCGCCACTAAATAAAGAGGGGGCAGAAGGTAACCTTAATAAATAATGCGCTCGAGCAACTCATACATAGACCCATTGCACGGACACGGATCTCGGTACAGGGTCTAGTATGAGTTTCATTCGCCATTCGATCACGTTAAAGAATAATAAATAATAATAATAAAATAAATAAATGTTTCCCACACTTACACCAATTATCTAGCCCCAAGAAAAGCTTCCTTAAGAAACTCGTTATATAGTTAACTAGACAACGGATAAACATACTTTATATACTTAAATACATACTTATTATACATAGGAAACACCCAGACCCGAAACAATATAGAAAAACAGGTATTTCTAAATTGATCCGACCGGGGATCGAACCCGGGAACTCAGAGATAGCGACACCATGAAAACCGGTGTGCAAGCCACTCGACCAAGGAGGTCGTCAAGGAGAAATGTTTTTGTTTTGTTTATATAATTTTAACGCAAATTTTGTTGCGAAACAAATTACAAAAACACAAATGTTGAAAAAAATTCCACGAGCAGTATTTGAACCTGCACCCTTCTGACATACGGGTTAGGTGCTCTCCTGATTGAGCTATCGTGGTTCTAACCAGCCAGCCGAAATTATTCAACACTATTTTACTTATTTTACTTTGAAAGCCGTTCGTTCAAATTCTGCTCGTGGAAGTTTTTTCGACGTTAAAGAAAACTAAAATTTGTATGGCAAAATTTAAACTCTTATGTCGCAAAGAGCCGCTGCTTCAATGTCATACTTATTTTCGTTTTCGTAAACATAATCGAATTAATACGGATAGTAAACAAAACTCACACTAGGCCCCTTGAGCTCAAATGGAGGTCGTATAAGACAATACTTTTATTGTTCCTCGATTTAAAAATGAAGCTTTAGTAACACATAACGCTGGCTTAACAACGAAAAAGTTACAACTATACAAACTAAACAGCACGGGGAAGTGAAAAGAACAGAGATGTGTGACTATTTAACTGTAAAACGCTGTTTGTCTAATAAATAAATAAAAAAAAAAAATTAAAAAAAATTAGCTGTTTTTAAACGTGGAGACCTGTTAATGGCCATCTGTTACCTATATATGAAAGTATATATGTTTCACGTGCTGTTGGTCTTCCGAAGACAAATAAATGAATAAATAAATAATCACAAAATAAAGAGTACCCAAAGGAAAGGTTTTTACTTTTTTTATGGCTTTGCACAAGTATTTAGCCAATGAAAAAGTCTTACAATACTAAACAATATTTCTTTTATGTATGATGATGATGAATGATGATAGAAATGAGAAGTGAGAAATAATATACCCCCCAAGCCCTCGAGTATCTCAGTAAAGATGTGGGGCTTTACTAAGTCCTCGGGCGGACTTCTTGAGAGAATTTGAAAAGTGACGTTGCACTGTTTTCTTCATTTGCCAACACTCATGCACACTCACGAACACTTAACGGTCAATAATCCACCATTATTTCTCATTATTATTCGACTTAACACAAATTTTAGAAAATAAAACCAAACCGTAGACATGACTCTTCACTTTCCCGCCAAGAAGTCAAAGGAAAGGTTAATACATACCGCGCTCAAGAAACTCACACGTAGGTAGACCCCTTTCTCTGACACGAATCTCGGAACAGGTCGGAACGGTCAGAGCGCAGCTGTTGAGAGATTTCGTGTCTGTGATAGGTTGTCTATGTGTGCGTTGCTCGTGCGCGTTTGTGTGAAGCTTACCTTCTGCAGTCTCCTTGTTTAGTGGCGCCGCCGCCCGTTTTTTGTTGCCAGCTCTCTCTGTTATTAATGTAAATATTTCAAAGTACGTTCGGGCATGCAACTTGTTTTGGCGCAGGACAAATTTGAATCACACCGTTACTACTAGATGAGGTTTGTTTGTTTACTCAGTGTGTATCGTTCAGTGCACTTTGAATCCTATTTACTTAATCATCTTCAGCCCTATAACATCCCAATGATGCGCTATGTCCTTCATACAAATTCAAACGATGTTTTTGCTATTCTTGTTGTACATTGATAAATCTATATATTAATACGTAAAATAAAATCTTTGTACCCCTTTTTACGAAAATTGCGCGGACGGAGGAATATGAAATTTCGCACACTTATAGTTTACATAAAGAAGGATTGCAGAATGATTATTTGTTTTAAATTATGCATAATAAAGGGGCCCTTATAGCGAGGTGAGAAGAAGCAACTTGCGGGTCGGCAAGGTTAGGTCTATACTAGAAGCTACTGATGCATTATCCTGCTTCATCGAATCTGGAATCCGCTTCTGCTAAACATGAGGTGGAGAAGAGGTCTCGAGGTGGTCATTTTTATAAAAAAACAAAAAACATTACATACACTACTATCTATTTGACACGCATACTCTTTATCACAGCTGTTTATCAAAAATTTCAAAAATGGAAGAGGAGCGGCCGAAATCTGTCAATGCCAATCTAAACTCACATTCTATCTTTTTAAATTTTTCATTGCTTAAGCAATTCTACAATCCGTTCGACCTCAGGGCGATTACTAGTCAAAATAATTATGTGGAGATTGAGCTTTTGACGACTGTCATCTTACTTGACTCATCTTATAGCTAGGATCAACGGCTTAATGTAACTTTAAAAATATTTTTACTTTGTCACTCATCAGGTCAGTGACAGGTAATAGCGAAAGATTTTGACGCTGTAAGGGAGAAAATAGCTGGACACATTGCTGAGTTTCTTGCCGGTTCTTCTCAGTACAAGATCTCCCGCCCGGAGTAGACTTACGAACCGATGGCATAGTGACATTCACCTGAGCTACTTGTAGCCTAAACTGAATAAATGATTTTGAATTGAATTTAATTGAATTGAATTAAATTAACTTGCAAGTCGCTGTGCGTTTTGACGTGCGTTGAGTTTCTCCAAAGTTGCTACTAAGATTAAACCCTCTTTGGATCGCCAAATAGAGGCTTGCAAAAATAACTGAGTGAGTGAGTGAGTACCTACGTAAACAACGAAACACGTTCATAATAGAAAACTTGTGTGAACTCAAAATGTTCAAAGGATTCATGTACAAAGCGTTCTAATCCTGTAAGCTTATCGAGACGTATCTAGAGAATAACACGTGAACTTTTATTCAGGGAATGCGAGCGCTGACGGGCGGATTACGCCGCCCGCCCCTGCGCCGTCTTGGCTGACGAGGGTTCCAACATCAGGTAGGACAAGGTGGGACATGGAAAGCCATAAGGCCCTGGCACAATGAAAGTGCGAGCGCAGACTACTTCTGTAAGAAGTTGTATCGTTGCAACTGCTTATTTATAAGAACCTATTTATTAGGTTTGTGATTTCATTTTTCAACCCACATTTAGAAAGCGTGGTTAGTAATAAAAGCTAAGTGTAGTTTTATGTAGTCTCAAATATTAAAAGCCAAAGTTATAGTTAACACCGCTTTATTTATATTGTTATTCTTACAACCAAATTGACAACTTAGCGTTTTATCCTACAACTAGCTTACCCGGCGGACTTCGTACCACCACTGCTGGTACCGCTTTTACAGTTTCCATGACAACAAAACAAACAAATCATTTAGTATTGGAAAATTAAATTTTCCTTTTTCGAATTTTATATATATTTTTTGTAATAATTTTGTATCCTATATCCTTCCCAATACCTTTGAGAATATGTGTACAAAGTTTCATGATGATCGGTTGAGTAGTTTCTGCGAGAAAGCGTAACAAACAAACTCACATTCACATTTATAATATTAGTAGGGATGCAATCGTAAGTGTCTGTGGTAAGTGTTACCAACCTAGTAATATTGCCATTACAAAAAAAATAAGATACAATATTATATCAATAATATTGAGGAAAACATTTATTACAATCAATATTAATTCTGTTAATGGCTTCTTATATTTATTAGCTGTTGGTCTTCCTAAAATAAAGTAAATAAATAAATAAACATTAATCCAATACCCATGACTTGGTTTCAATGATAAAGGCCATTGCCTAGCAGTGGTATATAGGCTGACTCTGGATTTGACAGCTTGGTTACTTTGTTGTTACTTACTTCTTTGTTGTTACTACTTCGTTGTTGTTGTTACGGTTTTGTTGTAAATGTTTGTATTTTATTGTTCTTCTAGTGATGTACTGAGCTGAGAAAAGGCCCCTGTTGGCCTCACGGACCTTGTCTGTTGATTTGTTGTAACTGATTTTTCTTTTTTGCTTTTTTTGTATTTTTTGTTGTATTTTGCTGTGTCTTTGTTATTGCTACCTATTGCATCGTCAAATAGTGTGTGTAAATGGCTATTTTTTTTTCTATTCTATAAATTATTCTAAGCAATCTTTTAAGAGTACGTGTATGCGAAGCTTGACTCTTGGCATATTGATACAAGTATTCGTAATGAGGGTCTCGGCGCTCCATCCGGCTGAAAATTCTCACAAGACCATTTCATAAAAATAGAATAGAAAACTATTCCGTATTCAGCATGTGAATTTCCATGGATGAAAAATTATAGAGAAATTTGAAATAATATTATGAAATAAAACATCTTTTTCAGATCTATTCGCGTTTATTTTATACATTTTATCTCCTTATTTGGTCTCCCAGTGACCATGGACCCTGAAGAGGGTTCGAAACGTCCTGATAAAATAACATCAAATGTTTGCAAGTACATCTACTCGCGTTTTTGTTTCATGATTTAAACATTTGATAAAAGTTGTTCCATTTAAATGTGTAGTCTTCTCGTAAACTTTAGAAAACAATAACAATATTTATTTATTTTTTACTAATTATTTATAACGGTTAATAGCAATTACAGTAAATAGTACAAAGGATAATAAAAGAAATAACAAAAATACAAATAACAATAACAAAAATAAAAAAAGAACAAGTAACAAATCACTCAATATTATGACGTCATTACCAGCGGGACAACTGTATTTTTTACATTCAATGTAAATACAGTTTCCGAGTCTATAAAAGAAACATATGTTTTAAAAGTCAGTAGCTCTGCCAGTAATGCCCTAATGAGGATATCAAAGCACTTCATTCATTAAGCTCACGCTATTTCGAATTTGCTGAGTATTCAAATAATATCATGATATTATGGCGAGGGTTGCAAGAATTTGTGCGATGTAGCTTATGTAATAACTCGTTCAGGCTGCTATCATCAACAGATGCTTTAATTCTCCTGCTAATGACCCATATATATAATTAAAGATTGATCGCTTCCCTCTGGTTGTGAGTTTAGCAGTACTTTTTCCCGTCCAGCGTGGTTAACAACCAGCAGATGTATTCCACTACGGGGAAACAGTTGACTGGTTGGAAGGTCAGGGACAGTTGATGGTAAGTGGAGATAAGGCCGAGTGGAAGTGCACTTCATCTGGAACCTTTAGCCACTGGGGAACGGCTATCTTAATTTTAACTGTCGGAACACAATAATATTACAACATTGTCGTTGTAGCCTACGTGCCTCTCTTTTGGACTCGGCACTGCTGGGTCTGTCACCGGTGCTCTAGTCATTAAACCGCAGAGGCGTTTTTAAAATAAAATAATAAAATAAAATAAAATCATTTATTTCGGACAGGGTCCATATAGTGTTAGTAACAATAGAATAGAATAGAATAGAATAATTGTTTATTGTTCACTGTGTACATATAAGGTAATAGGTAATCTATAATAAGCTATGTTAGTACAAAAATTGATTAAACGTAATCTTACTGTCTTTGACGAACTGGACGCGAGTCCAGTGCTGCATTATAGCACTGTCTACGTCCAATCTCGCCGCGACAGTCTTCAGGAGGCTGTTGGTGCTGCCACGCACACGCCGCATCAGGGACGCAATGCGCTTTCTGATGATAGCGGAGAAGCTATCAACCTCTGCTATAGCTAGCATTCCTGATGCGCTGCAGTATCGCGGCAGCCCCATCAGCCCCCTGAACGCATTATTATACTGGGTACGTAGGGCCCTGTACGCTCCTTGGGTGTAATTTGTCCACAAGCTGCAAGTGTACAGGGTAAGGCAATATGCTTTGAAGAGTGCAATTTTTACACTCTTCGTGCAACGCGCAAACCTTCGGAAAAGCATGTTAGCCCTAACGCACAGCGCCCTACGTTCCTTTTCTAAGTCAAGGTCATCCTTTAATGACTCGGTGACCCAATGTCCCAGGTAAGGTACTTAAAGCTCTGTACTTGTCTAAGAGGAGTGCCATTGAGCTTTACAGGAAGAACTTTATAGGTTTTACTCTTAGCTTTAAAAACCAGCAACTAACTTTTAGCGCAGTTGTACACAAATATTGTAATTTGGCTTTGCTGATGTCGTGACACATGCTGAGTCGGAGACTTTTTTGCCACTGTTTCACTGCTTACTGTTCCCGTGGTCGATGAATGGGAGGTTGTGATGATGGAAGGTTCCATGGCGATGGTGAATAACGACTGCGTCTCTTTATGTGATGTTGTATATTTACAGTGACTACATTGTGACTAACATATTAACTAAATCTTACAAGGCTATTTATGCAATATAAACTATGTAGATGTTGGAGGGAGGATGCCATGTCTTATCTTTATCAGATCTACACGCGATTAGGAATGCGTTTACAAACTCTTTAACCATACGTGAGGATAAGAAATTATGTGGCGACCGCAAGCCGCCACACTCACCTTAATATCTTTTGTCCTTAATCCTTAACCCTTCTCTGTGTACCTTCTCCAACAAAATTGGGTACGCAGGGCGGAGTGAGATGACAGTTTTATGCTGACTTGGCAACTTAGGACACAACGCGTTCCGGCAGACTGACTCTGCGAGCCAGTCTACCCTGAGTAGATCTGCATTCGGAGTGGTTGCCCCGCGTATTAAATAAATAATAATTTATTTTATTTATTCAAATAAATACAATCACTTTAATTCATTTACAGTTAATAAATAATTTTCTCCGTGCTTCGGAAGGCCCGTTAAGCCGTTGGTTCCGGCTGCATTAGCAGTCGTTAACAACTACCAATCCGCACTGGACCCGCGTGGTGGTTCATGGCCCGTTCTCCCTATCCATCCATAGGGAAGGCTCGTGCCTCAGCAGTGGGGATATAAATGAGCTGATGATGATGATGATGAAATAATTTTGTTTTTAAAAAGGCATTTCAATTCTGCTTTATAACAGTACGCATACCTAATAATTAACTATGTCGAGGATTTTTAAAAGTTCACATTTTTTATATAGCTAAATAAGTATTTATGAAGATTATGTGTCCACCTAATATCCTGCGTTTGTAGTAGGTACGAGTTTTATTTGGCATTCGCTCACGTTACGAAAACGAGAATTTGTATGGCATTGAAGCAGCGCCTCCTGGTGACAAACGGGGAGAGTTAAAATTTAATAGCAAAGGTAACGTTACGCTTGGTATCGTTACAAGGGTGGCTTTTATACCGGTAAATTAACGTACCGCTCTAAGCGGATTGATTGCAGCGCATTAGGTACCGAAAAAACTAACAATATTTTACTACATAACGCTACCTGCATTATCGCTTCCAATTCAACTAAATAGAATAAATGTTACTTAACGTTATAGTGTAAACTTGGTAACGTCATCCCAGCATGTCTACGATCGTCCGCGTGATAAAGAAGTAAAAATCCGAGAACTCCTGAATTTAATTAAAAACTACGGGATAAATAAATACCTTTCGTAGCCTCTTGACCTAAAATCTACTAATGGTCTTCGAGAGGTATTTTCCATTGGAGTGCTGGCATTTCAATGCTAATAGATACTTACTGTATATAAGTTAGATACAATCTTAAAAGAGATACGATTTCTTTGGACTCGTAGTTATCGGTATAACTTGCTTACCAGACTTGTTGTTACACAGTTCTATGCAATAAAGATTTTCTGATTCTGATTCTGATTCAGATACATATTATGAGGGTGAAAACAACCGGCTTTTAGGTGTTTATTTTCTAATCAAAAATAAACAATAAGAAACCCGACAAAAATTTTTCATTAATTCAAATGAAAAGGAGTTTGGAAAATTATTTAGCAAATGATTTAAGCAACAAAAAAATCAATATGGGGGATATCTACTGGGCGACATTTTTTGAATTGAATAAAGTTTCTTTTCTATTGGTTTTTTTACTTGCATGTCATACAGATTAAATAAACACTTCTTTTCGTCTGCCGATGAGGGGGTATAAAGGTAAATCACCAATCGTAGATTTGATTTTAACACTAGAAGATAAACCACGATTTACCCGAAAAAAATATCATAGATACTACAGCATACTTGAAAGGGACTGGCTTAAGCGAAAACATAATATATTAAAATTTTATCGATAAAATAAAATCACAAACTTACGTCTACTTTTCAACTAGAATCAATTTATTTTCAATTTGACGCATATTACTGAGCCAATATTTTAACACATAATATCAAATTATATTACCGAGCGACTGTATTAGCGATTTGAAAAAAAAATGTATATTTTACGAGTAAATAAACTAAAACTAATTCGGCGCTTACGACATTCTTATTCCGTGCAGAACGCTCCAGTCTGTCGCACCTGACCCGAGGTAACAGGCATGTTTTGTTTCATCGATTAGTCGCGATCACTCTGTTGAGACGAGAGGACTGTGTTTCTGTGCTCAGGGCGCCGAGAAAATATTTCGTTAAAATAAGATATTATTATCATAATATTGTTATTATTTCTTTTCATTGGTGATGAGTAGTCTCACCTTGAAATATCGACCCTTACGCATTAACTTTAGAGCTCACTATACAATGTATTAGAAGCGCTGAAGCAATGACGGCGACGCGGGTACCGGGTATAGTATATGCAAAACAGAACGATGCTTTTGACCACTCGTATTGGTGGCAGTATGTATAGTAATTTTTTTTCACAGTACATACATAATTAAGTTGAATTAGCTATTCTGGAAGTATTGTATCATACTTCGTATATTACCGTACAAACTTGTGATTTACAATTATTTTGTATTTCAGAACTGCTGCAGCTCGTAAATGTCGTAATATCTCACAAGCCGATGAATGCTATCCGGTCAAACTCGTACGCAAAAATCTCTCATCAACTCTGTTAGTTCGTTACAGTTGTTTAATTTAAAGCTATTCGTATATTTATTTTTATAAAAACCATAGAATGTAAACATAATATTGATTTTTTTATATGTTAACACATGAAAAGTCTGTCATTGCTGACTGTACAATCCAGCTCGAAGATCTCGTAGATCTCGAAGAGCTCGCAGATGAAATGCCTCGCGATACCTGAAAAATGAATGTAAAAGCTTATTTCTATAAAAATGAACTTGAATTTGGTCCAGAATTATCTTTTCAAATATTTTACTAAATGTGGGTAGCACAGAAATTGGTCTAAAGTTAGTGGGGTCAAATGTGCTACCTGATTTGTATAATGGAATTACTTTACTGTGCTTCATTAGGTCAGGAAAAACACCACAGTCAATACATTCGTTAATTATGCAAGCTAAAACTGGAGCTATTGTCTCAATAACGGATTTAGTGACGTCAACGGAATTACCCCACAAATCAGCAGTCTTTTTTTTAATTAAGAGTGTTAAAAGTTTTAATTATATCTCTAAAATCAATTTTTTGAAAACTAAAATGGTTTTCTCACTAGGTTTGACATTTTCCTTTAGAACCGTTTTAGCTACAGTGGGGGACAAGTCCAAAGTCTTTGTAGTTGAAACTGGAATATCAGTAAAAAACTTCTCAAATGCCGCAGCAACATCAGCATCAGAAGTTAAGATTTGATTTTCGAAGCTCAATTTGTACTCATTGTTACGACTTTTGACATTTCCAGTTTCACTATTTATAATATTCCATGTCATTTTTATTTTGTTATCACTTAGCTTAATCTTTGAACTCAAGAATTTTGCCTTTGCTAATCGACATACTGTTTTAAATAACTTAGAATATTTTTTGACATACAATTTGAAATCTTCACTGGTGTTATAGTTGCGTTCATCATATAGCTCATAAAGTCGCTTTCTACTTTTGTGGATACCAATTGTAACCCATTCACTAAAAGTAACAGTACCACTAACCGAGATCATCTTTGGAATAAAAATTTTATTAAATTCTAAACAATATTTATAAAAGAAATCATTATAAAATTTATTTGGGTTATCATTATATTCTACATAACATATATTATCATAGAGATTGTTTTGAAGCGTTCCAGACGACCTGCAGTTTTTGGTACAACAGTGATAATCTGTTTCTTCACTTGCTGACACTGATGTGGAAGGCTGACCATTTGGCCACAATGATCAGAGTCTAGTTTATTAATAATGAGTTTAGACAGAGGTACTAGATCAGTGTATATATTATCGATACAAGTGGCCGAAGTGGCAGTTATTCTAGTCGGCTCCAAAAATAAATTATTCAAATTATATGATTGAAATAAATTTTTAATTTTGATAGAACCTGTAGACTTTTCTAACAAATTAATATTAAAATCACCGCAAACAACTATCTTTTTACCTACATTGCGGATTTTATATAATGCTTCATCCATTACTTTTTCAAAATAATCATACAATGCTGACGGAGGCCTGTATACACTTAATACAACAAGTCGCTCCAGCTCCACACAAGCTATTTCTATTGTTTGCTCAACCGAGAGGCTCATTATGTCTTTTCTTTCCTTTAATTTTAACTTCTTATCAACTATAATTAAGGAGCCACCATGAATTGAATTTACTCGACTGAACGAACTACCTACCAAATGAATATTAAAATTGAACATGAACTGATGTTCTTTAAGCCAGTGTTCAGTAATACACAGAATATCAACTTTATTATCGTTCATGAACAATGCAATCTCTGGATCTTTGCCCATCATTCCTTGAATGTTCTGGTGAACCATACTGATTGACTGAACATTTTTAATAAATGTAGGTTGAGACGGGCTTTTCTTAGAATTAATTACACATTTATTTAAAATATTACCAAACATTTTGCAAGAGAATTCCTCTTTTGTCTTATGATTTAATTTAAAATCGTCATTAAAGAAAAGCTTTGTAAAAAAGCTTATTATAAAGTGTCTGATTACATTCAAGACAAAACAGCATGGGTTAAAAATGCTTCAATCACCCCAACAGGTATTTCTAATTTAAAATATTGTTAAGTAATTTTAAACTTGTATAACTTGATAACGGCATATAATTTTGTAAATGTCGTTACTTATATTAAAACTGTAGAGTTTCTTGCGCCCATTCTTCTACACAACTAAAAAATAGACGTCCTGAATGGGTAGTAGGTAAAAAAAATGTTTGGACGATTCAAAAGTACTTTTCTAAAGTTTATTTGAATACAAAATATTTGACACTTTGACTTTGACTTTGATTACAGAAAGTCTGTTTATCTTAAGTGTAAACAATATTTTAGTTATTTTTACCATTAAAAAAACAATAAAATTTTTCATTAAATTTCAATAGTAAGTCCTATAAAGATTGTTACATTTTAAGACAAGTTAGAATGAACAGACCTTAAATACATAATTTAATGCAAAAATGTTTTTAACTTACCTTCTTTCTGTCTGTTCTTTGCAGTACAGGTACAAGCCAGGGAACGAATTCTGAAAAAAAAATGTAAACCTATGAATCTATGTAAATAAAGCGATATTTTTGTAATAAAATTAGACTTCTTTTTTTTACATTGTCGACACTCTTTGAAGAAGAGATATAACAGTAAGAGCACTTACACACGAGCAGCACTTTGGTATCAATAGAGGTAACTGTAGCGTCGGATGGTAGGCCTTTGACCTTTAACGTGTCGACAGCAACCGCTGACTGTTGCAGTTACTTCTGTCGATAGCAAAGTGCGACTGGAAGGGATAATATAATCTACATGATACAAAAAATAATCTACATAATACAAAAATGCTTAAAGATTTCATGGCACCTACGCCTTTATAAAATAAAACAATATTAAATATTTAAAGTAGCAATATATAATAAAAATATATGATATCATTACTTACCTTTGCGTATTATTTACCACCAGCAAAGAGTATTTTAGTGTTTCGAAGTACAGCTAGGTGATCCGACTCGCACTTAGCCGGTTTTTATCTGATTATTTTAGGTATACTGTGCGCGATCGCACTAAACACGAGTACACACGAGGGAGCGACCTGCCAATCTGTTGCGTTGGCCGCCACGCCGTACGCACGGACGAAAGCGGGGCGTGAAAGGGGCGCGGGTGGAATCTGTTTTTTTTCTAGGTTTATACGCCCTCTTAAACTCCCTTTATAGCATCACTTTAGAGAGCATAATTAATCACTAACTGATAAAACAGCTCTGACACTTTTCAAGTTCCTCCGAAACATTTTGACGATTATAATTAATCTTAATGAACATTAAGGTCGCCTCTGTAATGTGAACGAGATAAACTTTGATATAACCCGGCTTGTTGTAAAGTTGATGTTCGCACAGCCCAAGGCGCCTACACTTTATCGAGCTTACAGATTACAATCGATTAATCGAGGAGCATTCAGACATCAGAGGAATATCAAATGGTAAAGTTATCTCTTAAGGGGGTGCAGCGCGGAATTTGATAATTTACGAGTTTTTAAGTCACTGGTGCTAGGCGCTGAATAGGTCATATACATTAAAAGGACAAGTGTAGGTTAGCAGTTTCTGGGTATTTGTTTCAAATTCCAAGACAACCATGACCTTGTGAAAGGTTCAAGCTAACCTACACTAGTCTTTTTAATGTACAAGACCTATTCAGCGCCTAGCACTAGTGACTTAAAAACACGTAAATTTTCAAATTCCGCGCTGCACCCCCTTAATGTCTAAAATGGAGGAAACTTCTATTTGAGATGTTTATTTGTATTAATACAATTATGACGGTTGCTCCTGTTTCGCGTTAATTTCGCCACTCAAGTCTCCTTTAACTTTTTTATCTTTTACTAATAACTGAGGACACGAAAGCTGCTAAAACTTGGAGCTTTGGCTAAAAATGGATTGAATTGACAAATAATTCGCGCGAACGTAGCAGCATTGAACACTTGCTGAAGAAATAAATCAGCGTTGATTTTATTATCTTTTGATACAGTCGGTCGTTAACTGCGATGAATGATACCGTACAAATAACAGTCTTACTCAAGATTTAACCTATTTAGCTTGCACGGAATACCCAGAATACACTTGATAGTGTATCTTAATAATGGAACAAATATAAGGTCACATTTTATCAACTGCAAATATTTTGACAAAACATCTAATTCTATCAGAGAAACAAGGCACTAGCATTTAAAAAAAAATTCAGGCTAATTTTTTTTTCACTTTTCCTGACAAAAAAATTGTAATATTTTTAAGAGCAAAATTTCAAAATTCAATTCAAAATTGCGCATTGCGGCCTCTCTGTTTCGGCTCCTTTGCATTGAAACTACCGAAAGTGTTTTGTTTTACTTTTAAATCGAAATGTCTTTTGGCGTTTTTCTTGAAAACTAGCGTGTAAAAATTTAAGATTTTTTCATAAAAATAGTTTATATATCGCTGCTTTAAAACGAAAGGGCCACAAGTCTAAATAAGCTTTTTTACAGGAGAGCACATTGAACATTTTTATCCGATTTTTTTTGTTTTTTCTAATCACCGCTTCCTTCAATACTTTTGTGTTATATATCGTTCGATGCGTATTTTCACACTCTATCTTTTATTTATTTTAGCTCTGTCGTAACTACAACCAAAAGATGACTAGCAGCACATAAGTCCCTTTAGCATATAAAATATTGGTCACGAGTAAGGTAATAATCTTAAAAAAAGGCCACAATACAAAAAAATAATAACGTTTTATTTAAAATTTTCATCACAACCTTATTATTATAAAGACAATCTATGAATAAACATTTAAAAAACTTAAACAACCTTCTTTTTGCTTATTGCTATTACTGAAACATTTCTCAAAAACTCAACATTAAAGACATAAATTGTATTTTGGCACTATAAAAAATAGCAAAGAACAAAATAAATGCTTCTAAAACCTCAACAGGCATGCTTTTACACTAAATAGGTAACACAAAAATCACATCTCAAAATCTTTGAATAAACTTAAACAGCTTTCTTTTTGCTCATTTCCATTACTGAATCATTTCTTAAAATCAACATTATAGACATAAATTGGGTTCTGGCACTATAAAAATAGCAAATAACAAAATAAATGCTTCTAAAACCTCAACAGGCAAACTTTTTATAAAAAAATAATTAGGTAACGCAAAAATCACTTAACGTACGTAGTATAATGTCTTTTTATAGGCGGTTCCATGTATGCGATTACTTAAAAAAAACTCTTATTACTATTATTAAATATAATATCAGTATGTATCTATGGCAAGTATAATTACTCTTTTTATACTTTATATTATAAAATCAGTCTACATCTTAATTAACATTAATATACTTACTTATATTTTAAAATCAGTCAGTATTTAAGGCACTGTATAAGTTTAAAGGTTTGAGTAGAAACCTTCGTAATATTTTGGTATCACATTTTTCTCTATTAGTTTAAGAATACCCTGTGTTTTCGTTTCAGGAACTTTAAGTTTTCGTGTATATAATTTATTCAGCGTCATAGTTGCTTCAGTTTTAGACTTAGCTTGTCTTTTGGTCAAAGTGGATACTGATTTAAACTCTAAATCTTCGTAAGAAGTCTTAAATAAAAACTTGTTTCGGTTGTCTCGATCAATTTTTAATACTTTGATGTCTGCCCATCTCACTTTATCTCCATCTTCTGTAACGGTATAGTTACCAACACCCAGAGGTTTTAAATCAAAGAAACTATCGTGTGTCAGTTCTTTAACTGTGTAAGGTGTACCATTTTTCTTGGCTGTTTTAATTAATGTTATGTACTGATCTGGCACATAAATTGGTGAAGATTTTAATGCTTTTGAAATATTTCTTTCAATGACCGAGTGTACTGAGTCACCCTCGTTTTGGGTATGTCCCTTTATCAGATATTTATGTGTTATACTTCGAAGTTTTGGAAACTCAGAAATAGCGTATTGGTACATAGCCAACATAAATTTATTTTTTTGTTGGCCGCAGCAATTGTCACTGTAAAAGACTACATCAAAAGCTTCATTTATTTTATCGTGCAAACTTTTTAAATACATAAATATGCAGGAGCCTAGTTCGTTTACGCCACGAGCTCCTTCTCCTTCATGCCAAACAAAACAGGTGGTGTTTTTAGTTTTAAGATCAGTGACAGTAAAATTTAATAGATTTATTTTAGAGATGTAGTAGAAACTCGATACTTCACCTCGTGGAGAAGGCATCACCGCTTGTAGGTCGTAGACAGCGACAATAAAAGTATCACTAACATTTTCTTTATCTCTGTCCTTTTCTGCTCTTGCGAGAGATTTTTCTTTAAGATGCAGGTCGTATTTTGATTGCAGTGGCACCTTATCTTCAGCATTAGCAAAAGCGACGCAATCGTCGCACTGATCTTTCTTTGGTTGCCAAAAAGAGATATTGAATTCGTTTTTAAATACGCTGTAATATATCTGGTAGGAGGCAAAATCTTTTTCCTCAGATTTACATTTTTCAACATAATCTTTGTGTAAAGTAGTGACATTCGTCCCACCTTCAATATATTCCCGTTTCGTTTGAGCGCGACAATAATGGCTTTCGATCCGTGGAATAGAGTTAATATGCGCTTTAATACCATCTACCACATTAGTATCAGTTTTGTTGTGGCTGCCATGTCTTCCTCTGTTGTCTTTTATTTGAGTTCCTATAAGGCTAGAATGTTTTTTTTGAACAGTTCTTATGAATTTATCAGAAATTGCGAGGGTGTGCATGAAGAAAATTTTGCACACTCGAATGCGAGTTTCATTTTGGGGCAAATAATATGCGTGATTGAAACTTTTTCGACTACTACCTTCACGAATATATCGATACTTGGGAATAATTTTGGTCATGTTCTCGTGGACAAATTGTCGCTGAATATGCAAATCAGCGGTTGCCCAATACTCTTCAAATATCGAAAACCTTTCTTCATCTGTAATCTTAGTAGGACATTTAAGCTTGCATTTATCAGAACATACTGATCCCATTTTCTTAGCCTCAAAAAGTTTCTTTGATTTTGACAAAGATGTATAAGCCTTTCCACTATTTTTTAAACGTTTTGTTTGATTTTTCTTCCATAGCTCTGGATTTGCATTCCTTTTTCGAGACCTGTGTCGGACAGTCGATGGCTGGGCGTCAACACTGGGTGGCTGGGTATCAACGCTGGGTGGCTGAGTGTCAACACTGGCTGGCTGAGTGTCGACACTGGCTGGCTGAGTGTCGACACTGGCTGGCTGGGTATCTATGCTGGCTGGCTGTGTGTCGACACTGGCTGGCTGAGTGTCGACACTGGCAGGCTGAGTGTCGATACTATCTGGCGGGGTATCTACGCTGGGTGGCTGGGTATCAACACCAGCTGGCTGAGTATCAACGCTGAGTGGTTGGTTAAGAACATCCGCCGGCTGATTATCGTCACCTGATGGTTGTTCACCCATGCCGCATAGTTGCTTATTAGAGCCGTGTGCTTCCAAATCAATATTGCCTAGACAAAAAGAAGAAAACCCTTTAAATATAAATTCGACCAATTTATTTATTTATTTATTTGTTTATTTATTTAGTTAAATTTAAAAATAATGTAAAATGTTATTTGGATGTTGTTACTTACTCAAGCTCATTGTATGCATATTATAATCTCCGGAAGTCCCAGGTTTGGAAGACCTTATCGAATTATCGTCTGACTCTGACCGAGTATGCGGGATTTGGTAGTCAGGATCTTTCACGCTGTCGTCTGATGAAAAAGCATCTTCTGTACTATCTGAGCTATTAGAACTGCCAGATTCGCTATCAGAGCTAGAGTTATTATCAGACTCTGAGCTACTCTCTTCGACAATCTTGGTTGGTTTTTTACAACACTTAAAATCTTTTTCACTTGAGTCATCGAATGAGATATCAAGATCAAAGCCTATCTGACTATCTGGTATGGAGTCAGTATCCAGTGAGTCATCGTGTAAGGCAGCGGGTGGTGGTTTGCAGCTAAATACAAAATCGGAATCGTAGTTCTGTAAATCGGTGCTTGATTGATCGATCGATATAGTTTTGCTTTCATTCAGTACAGATGAATCATGATTTGGTTCTTGTTCTCGCGGCTGAAATGAATTGCTGGTTTTTGGTAGAACCATGCTCAAAATTTTACCTGCTCTGCTGCTCATTCTGAAATTGAAAGTAAATTCATAAAATATGGCACTAAAATAGAACGAGTGTTAATAAAAAGAAAATAATATATTATACTAGTCAAACAAAATAAGGGCCACCAGTAAAGTTGAAAGATAAACAAACATTGCTCTTAATTAATAATAAATGTTTATATTTATTTGATTAAAATACCTATTTATAGTTTCTCTAATAATTAATTAAACTTTAAAAAGTCCATTTTAAATAATAATTATGCATATCTCCACTATTGCTGGACACAATAAGATGATTAATAAAAAATAACAAAATTCATGTGGCCCTTACTTTGTTTTGAGTAATATATTAAAGTGCGATTGAATAAGACCTGCAAAAGAAAGTACTATTTCATTAAACATTAATCTCGCCTTTAAAGCGAAAACACAACAATGTTTAAAGTGTAACGGACGTTTCAATAAAATTCTCTTTAGTTTAAAACAATAATTACAAATCATCAAGGCATCATTAATTTCTAAAAGGACACATTTCAAGACGTGGCACCTTGGTATTATAAATAATTCTGTATTTACTCGTTAGTTTTTATGCAAGACCAAAGCATTAACAAATGTGGCCGTCTTGCTCATAAAGTTCACCCACAATACAGGCAACTTTTCGTGATGTGGCCCTATGTCACTAAACTTACGTGCGCTCGCTTCGATGGTCGGTTCGCAACTAAAAAGATGGCCGCTTTGCTCTGAGAGTGAGACCTGCAAAAGAAAGTACAGTCGAGGCAATTATTTTGAAATCGGGTGGGGATTGCGCAGAACGCGTATTTTGAGCATGCGTAGCGGTGAGGTACGCGGGCGGCGGGAGAGGGGCGCGCGCTATTGGTCAATCAGTTGACTCATGCGCGAACTTATCCCCACTCCGTCGAAAAAATATCAAGATACATGCCTCGTATTGCACTATTTTACTAAACATTAATCTCGCCTTTAAAGCGAAAACGCAACAATATTTTAAGCGAAACAGACGTTTTACCAAAATTCTCTTTAGTTTATAATCAACAATTACAAATCGGGCATCATTAATTTCTAAAAGGACACATTTCAAAACGTGGCACCTTTGTATTAAAAATATTTCTGTACTTACTCGTTAGTTTATAAGCAAAACTGAAGCATTCCCAAATGTGGCCGTCTTGCTCAAAAAATTCACCCAAAACACAGGCAACTTTTCGTGATGTGGCCCTTTGTCACAAAACTAACATGCGTTCGCGTCGATGGTCGGTTCGCAACTAAAAAGATGGCCGCTTTGCTCTGAACTTAACCACCGATGTGTCGAAATGCCGAAAGGGCGCATGCGTATTTTTGTTGTTGGGAAGCCGATTTTGACTTGTGTCTTCGTGAAATATAAAAATATGGGTAATTTTGGCCATATTTTTTAGTAAAAACGAAACATGCTCTTTTTTGGTTTGTGGCCCTTTCGTTTATAAGCAGCGATATGTTGTTTTATTTATCCTCAAAGTATTTGCAGTTGATAAAATATGACCCTATATATTATGCTAATAGGGTTGCCACCTTTTTTGTGCAAATAAAGTACATTGAAATGATTAAATAATTCTAACGCAAATTTTTGTTGCGAAACAACTGGCTGGTTAGAACCACGATAGCTCAATTGGGAGAGCACCTGACCCGGTATGTCAGAAGGGTGCAGGTTCAAATCCTGCTCGTGGAAATTTTTTCAACATTTGTGCTTTTGTAAAGTACATTGGTTATTGAAGGTAGAATAAAAAAGAACAGGGTGTCAAAATAAAGTACAATTATTTATATCGCTTAAATATATACATACTTCTCATTGCTTTTCGCAACTTTTAACAAATAATTCATCATCATCATCATCAGCTCATTTTTTATGTCCCCACTGCTGGGGCACGAGCCTTCCCTATGGATGGATAGGGAGAACGGGCCATAAACCACCACGCGGGCCCAGTGCGGATTGGTGGTTGTTAACGACTGCTAATGCAGCCGGGACCAACGGCTTAACGTGCCTTCCGAAGCACGGAGAAGCTCGAGATGATAATTTTTTGGTCACCCATCCGATGACCGGCCTATGCGAAAGTTACTTAACCTCCGCACTCGCAGACCTGGCGCGTTAACCACTGCGCCATCGAGCTCCTATCACTATCTACTATAAATCTATCTACTATACACTATACACTATCTACTATAAATAATTATCACTGCTAAATAGCTGCACAGCAACTTTTTGTGTGTTATATGTAAAAATAATCCCAGAGAATTAAAATAAGTATACGAGGGCGGTACTGAAAATTTCGGGAATCAAGGAAGTGACACAACATAACTATTTAAAATTTATTGCTTTTCGAAGTATTCTCCGCGAAATTTGACACATTTTTCCATACGATGGAACCAATTGAGGTGGTCAGTGTATGCACCACCATAAATAATATTTTTTTTACCATCGACAAAATAATTCCAGCAACTAAAACTAAATGACAGCGTCCCAAACACGTGCAAACCATAAAACCTAAGATAAATGTTTTAGAAACGCGGAACGAATCCTTTTTTTCTTAAATGAGGGTTTTAGTTATACAAACTTGATAATAAATTTAGAAAAGACAAAGAACTAGTCTGACCGTATGCCATTAAAAGTTAAAGTTTATGGTCTAGTCAATAGGTGACAGTGATTTGAAAGGATCACAAAAAGTTAGCAGACGTTCGAGAGTGCCATAAATAAACAAAAGTGAACTATAAATTTACTTAAGCGTCGAGTTGGACTATGGGAAAGCATAAAAAAGCGTCACACATGCATTGCAAGTGAGATTCTAGGAAACCCGGGGTGGGATGCTGTGCGCTGTAGAACCTCCTACAAACATCATCTGACCAATTAGAAGAACAATATACTCGTAGATGTGTAAAAAAATTACAGACGGGAGACATGAGAGGTGTGGCTTCAGAGGCTACCTGGGCTGGACGGCGAAGGAGAGCAGAGACAGTCAACGGGCGCACCTCCGGGAACGAGGAAGCTCATTTGGTTCGATTGCGAAAATCGATATTAGAAGCAGTGTACCTTTTGAAAATTGTAACTAGAGCCATTGTTTTGATTATAAGAAAAAAATTGTACAAGTAATAATAGATCATAGTTAGATTCATACGTAAAGTGCTACCATCGTGCGAGTGTGCTAAATTCGGTAAAGTAGAAAATTTTGTTTTGTAAAATTTGTAGCATAGTTTGTTAGATTTATTACAGAAGCTTTCACGACACAAGCTAACTAAAGTTATTTATGTGAACTAAACCACATTTAAACTAAAGATACATAACGAATTTCCTTTATTGTGGGCCTATATGTATAAAGATATATGTATAAATCAGTAACACAATTTTACGGAGCTATTACGTGAATAATACTAATCATAATTACATGAGTTATTATAGTGTAATGCGCCAAATATTGAAATGAATGGACCGTGCTCCATAGTGTGATGTATTCACCATTGTAATGATTGACCCGATACTCATGTCGTAGGATTCCTGCAGAATCACGATTAAATACTAATTTCACGTGGCTTAAAGGAGAGAGGAATAATTGTGTGTCGAGAAAGGTTCTTGTAAATAGAGTGTGCATGTTTAGTTATATAATTGTAACTAGGATGGTCAATGAGGTTTTTTAGTTTAACCGACAGTTTTTCCTCATTTGCGATGACCTAGGAACTAATCGGTTGGCTTTGTAAGGTCTGACGATTTTACAAAGTCTCAAAATAATGAAACAGTTTCGTATCTTCTAGTTTAATTAGGAAATTAAGTAAATAGATAGATAAATAAATAATTAACTAAATAATAACAAATAAATAATCCAAATTTGGGCAGATCAATATAAATAAATTAAGAGAACTGCCTATGTCTTGAGTTTTATTTGATTAAGTTAAGTACCTTAAGTGTAATGATTATTACAACCGCTAGGATAGCGGAAGACCTAGGTTCGATTCCTAGTGGTCAGTACAGCCGCAAGGATTGCGGGAGACCCAGGTTCGACTCCTGGCTGGATCGAGAGAACATTTAAAGTTTTACCGTGCTTTATTTCATCATGACAATTTCACCACTGAGATATAACATCAGAGATAACTAAACCTGAGGCCTTTGTATAACCCAGCAGGAAATTATAGCTGAGCTTTATTGTTATTACTTTTATTAAATTGGTTTTATTTCACTCGATACACAAATATAGATGTCAGTTAATTCCTTCATTTTGTAGACAGACAACAGTATATTATCTTCCTAAATATTAAAGCGTTCAGATGCGCTTAGTTTTGAATAAGTCTAGTAATTACAACTGGACATTAAAATCCGACTTAACTATAAAGAGTGGAATGGGTAATTTTGTAGAGCAGAGGCATTGATATAATTATATTTGATTTAGGCAATTATTGTTGTGAACAAATTGCAATTCAACATTGCACCTGACCCGGAGTGTCATGGGGTACGGGTTCGACTCCCGTTTGTGAAACTTATTCAACGTTTTGTCACTTTAAAGCATTTAAGTTTAATTAGAGCTCAGATAGACAATAATAGATAAGCTACAGAACTGAATGGCGGGAAGGAGAGCAGCTGCAGACATCACGCATTCATCCTGAAGGAAGTATTTATTGTAAAATCAGAGACATAGGAAAATTGAGGTAGGAGTACGTAGGACTAGTACAGAGATTTGTGATATTTGGGAGAGCACAGTTACTTTGTTATATCGGGAGTAAGGCCATCGCTGCAATGCGAAGCCTGAATTATGTTAATTAAAACCAGTACACTGTCGTGGCGGGGAGCAGCAGTCCGGGGTGTCACCAATACACGTCCCTGTCTCAACCGAACCTTTGCTTTCCATAGTCTGGCCAGACTAACACACAATTATCTTGAGAAATAAAAATGAATAAACAATAAATCCATGGTTAAGGGGGCAAAAGAAAAGAAGCGCTCAGCGCCACGTAAATGATATTACACGCTTCGCAGCGTATAGGGTAAATAAGGTCGGTTACCCCCATCTAGCTCTGCTAGCGGCTCTGCCATCAAGTAGGAACCCTGACATCAAGCTGGACTGGTTCCTGATCGGAGGGGGGCCCTTAGCCCTCACGGGTACAACACATCGATTCACGCGATCCTATCACTTGCTATGGCTGCATGGTCTATATACTCTTAAGTCAACTCTATGCAAGCACCCTTTAGAGTGATTTTGCGCACTTATTTCAGCTTAACGATTAGAAACCTATCTAGACTCACTAGAAGGATTAAGACCAGCCATTGAAGCAAGCTAGGTGGAATGGAAAGATGTTTGTGCTTGGTTCACTCGATGATGTATTGGTATAGACATGCGTAATGACTATTGGAAGTAATTAAATCAAGATAATCCAGCTCTCCTATAATGTAGAATCTCTGTATCTAGCAAAGCATACTCGATATACTTATAACTTACTAGACGATCACAAAAGGGGCACTACTGGGGTGCCACCACACAATCATTGAAGCAACCATTCCATTCGGAAGTTGGGGTCTCCAAAATGGCCGTTTTGTAGGCGTCCACAGCTTCTTCAGGTGATGAAAATCTCTGACCACGCAATTTATTCTTTATTTTAGGGAAAGTATAGAAATCATTAGGGCTTAGGTCGGGGCTGTACGGCGGATGGTCTAATAATTCTATGTTTTCTTGCTCTAAAAACTCTTTTGTTCTGTGCGCGGTGTGAGAACTCGCATTGTCGTGATGGAGGATGATGCGGCGGTTGCAGTTCTCTTTACGGAGTTCAGAAACGACCTGTGGCAAACAAATGCTAGCATACCATTCTGCATTAACCGTTCTTTGTCCCTCAAGAGGAATAGTCGCAACATGGCCGGTTTTGGAGACAAACGTGGCCACCATTTTTTTTGCAACACTCCGTGAACGAACAATTTTTGTTGGCTTTAACTCATTTTCGAACACCCAAACTCGTGACTGGTTTTTTGTTTCGGGATCGTACGCATATATCCAGGATTCGTCACCTGATACGATGTTGTATACAGCATTTGAGGATCCTGCGTGGAATCTTTCGAGAGTTCTGACGCACCAAGTAACGGGAGCCGCTTTTTGCTCTTCACAGAGCGAATGCGGTATCCATCGGGAAAACAACTTTTTTACACGTAATTGTTCATGCAAGATTATTTGTATTTGACTCATGCCAATGTCTAAAGTTGCCTGAATTTCGCGGTATGTCACATGTCGATCTTCCTCAATCAGCTTACGCACAGCATCAACGTTTTCTAGGGTGACTGCAGTTTTTGGACGACCTTGACGGGGATCATCACTGAGCTTGACACGTCCACGTTGAAATTCAGCAAACCAGCGATAAATTGTGGTTTTGGATGGGGCTTCATCACCAAATGCAGAAATCATCCGGTCAACACACTGTTTTTGTGATAAACCACTTCGAAAGTCATAATAAATCATCGCTCTTGAATTTTCTCGAGTCAATTCCATTTTCTCAACGACTATATAAACAAGTTTGACAAAACTTTGTGACAAGACCGAGAATCTTTTTTTAAATAAATAAATGGTATTCGATTTTTAAAACCAAGGAGTTTTCAATTAAAAAGATTTAAATATGACAGGAACAGTGGTAATATTCCATTCCCGATACTTTTAGTGCAGCCCTCGTATGAATATGAATAGGGCTTTGGCTTAGCAAGAGTAAATAGTGTTGACAAATTTCGCCGAGTTGAGTTGAGTCACGATAGCATAGTTGGTAGTGCACCTGACTCGGCATGTCATGGGGTGCGGGTTCGAATCCTGCTCGTAGATTTTTTTTAACACTGTCTTTTTTCAAACTAAAATATGTGAAATAAAGTATTTTCGCGTACTTTATTGTCCTCATAAAGTATAGAGTACAATTACCCGAAATAGCGTACAATACTTTATAATAAAGTACGGGTGGCAGCCCTAACTGCAAATGACATTAGGCCCACCTAAATATCCCGTTCCTAATGTCATCATCAAATCATTTAATGACCACATTATAACATAGGACGTTACATTTGGCAAGTCACAGCGTTCAAAATAGACTTAGTATAGGACATTTGTATTACATTACTTTTACTTTGTTTTCCTTGACAACAAACCTTACGTCTTAAAGGTCTTGTAATCATAATACCAACTTTTAATGTTATCTGTTTTAAATCCTCGTTTCAAGTTAGACCGTATTATACAGCAAGAACTTTCTATGAATTATTAAGGACTTTGCGAACAACATTACACTTTACATTGAAGTTAGTTTTTCTAAACATAAACTCTCTTTTTACTTTCATAAATAAAATACTGTAGCAACAAACTGATGAAGCCGAAATATGCAAATGAAATTAGCGACTGGAAAACACCGGCGCGTAATTGACGTCAATGTTGATCGTCATTTTTTTGGGACGACATGCCGCCTCAAATTTATATATTTTATACTACACCTGCTTGGAAAGTACCTTGATACTTTATCAAATTTACGGTAGAAAGTACGTCATTGCATATCGAACAAATATGCGGGGAGAAAACGCAAAAACCACGTAAGAAATGGATTTTCATACACTTTTCTCTCCCGCTCAGATGCGTTTTCTCCCCGCATATTTGTTCGATATGCAATGACGTACTTTCTACCGTAAATTTGATAAAGTATCAGGTGTAGTATAAAGCACTATGTATCACTCGAGAGAAACTGCGATTCCCGATCTCGGGTGTTTTAAAGCCCTCGCCTACGGCTCGGGCTTCAAACGACACCCTCGACGGTAACCGGTCACTTTCTCCTCTCGGTGAACAATGTACTATTTTTTACAAAAAAGGTTATGCCCTCCTTGTCTGTGTTTAAATAATGACAGTATTTTTCTTTATCCTTGAAGAAAAGATGAGTTTGCTGATGTAGTAGCAGGTTAATTCGATGCGATCTTAAAGTGAAGCAACGCTCATAATCCTGCTTCCTAAATAGGTGACCAAATAAGCCGTCGATAAAGTCTACGATTGTCATATGTATTAACAATTTACTAGTTCCACTATATATATTTATATTTAATAGCAATTTGTACTGTCAAATAATCACTGTCAATAGAAATGAAATGAAATATATTTATTAGCACACACTACAAAATTACACGATACTTACAATGACAATACAAAGCAAAGAATAAAGATATGCCTTTTTGTCACTTAAATCTTTTTCAATTTCAAATAGCAGAAAAGTAAATAAAGTACCTAAGCCCTACTTAATATAAGTGATTCTCAACTTTTCTCTCAAGATACTGTGGTATTTTCGATTTGAAAACTGTCTTCCACCTTTCTATTTTCTCTTAAATTGGCAAAGGCGTGAAGCATGCAGCCACAAAATAAGGTATTTCCAGCCATGCGTCTCCCCGATATTGCTATAAGTAATGAAATCAATCCCCGGCGCCAGTATTTCCGACCTGATTGCTGGAATCTCGTTTCTCGCGTGAAGTGGGACGGATCTCTCGATTCCGCCACATCGCTCGCAACAGCTTACTTTACCAATTGCGTTTTATTTACGTATTCGACGGAGGGAAGTGTATTTTAAACGCTCTTTACTCTTATTTAAAAAAAGGTAATTTATTACAATCTTAAATGATGACAAATGGTTATGGTTGGAGAGACCTCTCTAATAGAGTTCCACTTCCTTAGTTCGTTTTGTAATAACAAGTTTTGTGAAAATCCATTTTTAACTTAATCTACCTTACAATTACTTGAACTTGGCTGAATGCCTTTACCTCGAAGCCATTTTATGGTCAAGGTTAAGTTAAGGTATTGTTTTACGTTAAGTACTATGTTCCGATTTAAAGGGTACATATGTCCAGTGAATTTACAGGTCATAGTGGTATGAGAACTGAAGCTTTTGGATCAGCAGCGTGGGTATGATATCGCAGGCGCCCACGGGCTACAGCGGCAGTCTTCCCACCAAGCAGACTATTCATGCTCGTTGTTGCCTCAACATTTGTAATGCCCGATAATACAAGTAGGTACATTAACGGGACAACAATAACTATCTAATTCATTCGTACGTGTGTTTGTCACTGAACTCCTCCTAAGCGGCTGGACTGATTTTGATGAAACTTTTTGTGTTTTGCCCCTGCATAGTTTCGATTTACAAATGGACCTAGTACATGAGGTAGCAATAGCGTTCTAGGATTAAAAAAATATAATGGGGTACGGTGCTCACTCAAGCGGACTATGTCGTGAGCAGGTCGCCAGTTCTTTATAAAAACCTCATTATTTTTAAAGATGTCAGAGTTTACGGTAACATTCTGTGAAGTGTTTTGGAATGAGAAAAGCAATTTGCATAACGTTGTAAAATGAAAATTTATGCAACTATAAACAGTAACGCAACTTGTGGAGAACAAAACTAAATATTTTGCAAACATGACGCTTTATTTAAATTAATTGTTGAATTAAAATCTTTCTTGTTAAAAGTAGAACTTTCGTCGCTATTTAAATGTTTCTAAGAAAGTTTGACGGTTCAATAACGCCTAGAAAAATCAAATATAAGAATTTGAGAATTAGTTGGTTTAATTTGAATAATCAACATCATCATTAGGATATTAACGCCACAGAGCTGATGAGCTTTCCCGTTTTTTTAAATTCTTTCGGGTAAGCACTTAGCCTTCATCTCACCCGATGGTAAGATAAGATAAGATATGATAAGGCTGAAGCTAGAATACGTTAAGGCAATCCAGTAAATCTGTCAGCTTATACAGCACGCTACTTCGCACGCGGAGCTTGCTACCGGTATCATAGGAAACCGTTATCATAACGGTAAATACCGATATTTTCATACGATACAAACTATAGGTACTCTTCGGTTCGGTTCCTTAACGAGAACCGGTATTTTACTTCGGGACGCGCCGGCGCCGCGGTTCTGTCCCGCTTACCTACTGGTGCTCTTTCGCTCGCATTTATGAAATCGTTACCAGGGTGCCTGTGCGAGTTTCATTCGCCATTCGATTACGTTAACGAAAACGACAATTGGTATGGCAAAATGTTAACTCCTCTCGTATGTCGCCAGGAGGCGCTGCTTCAATGCCATACTAATTTTCGTTTTCGTTTTCGTAATCGAACGAATACGGATAGTAAACAAAACCCACACTACACTCTGGTGTCGATTTTAAAACCCACATTAGGTATATCTGCATAAGTAAAAACAAAGATGGACAAAAAAATAGCTTCCTGAGTTTCTTGCCAGCTCTTCTCGGTCGAAGGTTCTCCCAAAATCCGAACTGATAGCAGATTCAGTAGTTAAGTTAATACAAGTTTGAGTTTCTTGTTATTTGGATTTTTTATAGGTTTCACGTTTTTTATTGCATGTGAAGGTATACCTATAATATATACCTGTATGTATTTTGTATGTATGTTGTGTATTGTTAACTTGTTCTTACTTTTGAAACAACTGTCACAACCATCAGCAATAATAAACAATAAATTGCTGGAGCTGCGCCTCCCTCTCACTGGTTCCACAGAAAATCAGCGCCATGGCATATCTATGTCACGGCATCAAGCTGAGTGGCCACCATTTCGGTAGCATTTAATTGTATTTTGTTTAGTATGTTTAAGTTTAAATGTTCTTGCTCCGAATAAATTTTTCATTCATTCATTAATTCATTCATAATGGATACATGATTTGACTATGACTTTGACTTTGAATACCGGTATCAATAGTCAATACTTGTTGGTTTATTTGATACCAGTACCAACTTAACTATCTTAACCATGTTACGACAAGTCATATGGAACTGGTATCAGTAAATCCAAGCCCTGCCCGTGGTCGCACGTCGCACGTCGCACGTCGCTGCGATCGTTGTTAAAGCGATGAAATTCAATTCCTTCCCTTCAGTGATTCGTACATCCGAGATGTCGCGTTTGATCACTCTATGACAACCTATTACTATGAAAAGTGGAACTCGTCAAGTAAAAATGAAGATGGAATTCAAATGAAGAAAGTATTTATTTCCTGTGTATTTAGTAATTCGTTATTAGAAATCTACATAGCTTTTATTCCGAGTCTTATATATGTACCTACTCGTTTATACTTAGTATGAGTGGTTATATATCAATACAGACGTTATCTTTTACGTTTTACGTTTGGTCTTCAATTTTTACTTAACATCTGACTTGGTGGTATTACCTGCCGACTAGTTATGGATAATATAAAATTCTCGCGTCACAGTTTTCGTTGCCATACTCCTCCGAAACGGCTTGACCGATTTTGATGAAATTTTTTGTGCTTATCCGGTATCTATGAGAATCGGCCAACATCTATTTTTCATCCCCTTAAATGTTAGGGGTAGTCCACCCCTAATTTTTTTTTAAATTTTTTATGGCAAAACAACGTTTGCCGGGTCATCCGGTATCTATGAGAATCGGCCAACATCTATTTTTCATCCTCCTAAATGTTAGGGGTAGTCCACCCCTAAATTTTTTTTTATTTTTATGGCAAAACAACGTTTGCCGGGTCATCCGGTATCTATGAGAATCGGCCAACATCTATTTTTCATCCCCCTAAATGTTAGGGGTAGTCCAACCCTAAATATTTTTTTAATTTTTTATGGCAAAACGACGTTTGCCGGGTCAGCTAGTGGATAATATAATTTTACTCAAATTTTGTTGCGAAGACTTTGGCTTACAAAATAAGAGTAGATAGTGTTGATTGGACACGGATTGGACAGAGCCATGATAGCGTAATTGGAAGCGCAACTGACACGGTTTGTCAAAGGGTGCGAGTTCGAATCCCGCCCGTGGAAATTTTTTTCAACATTCCAAAATGCTGAAATAGTGTTAACTACAATGTTCTAGTGGCTAATACAAACTAATAGTAACTAAAGCACAGAGTTATGTAAATGGAAAAGAAGGAAGGAAATAAAATAAAACGTGGAACATATTGTGTATTTTACGCACTCATTTTGATTAAAGGCAGTTGTTAGACACAGCTTAATCACCAATAGGCGTTCCAATCAGCAGAGCGTCCATCAACATAAAACCGTTTAGTGTAACTACTTTAGTATAGCTATAGACAGACATAAAGATGGGGATAGTAATAAAAAAGGAGCGTATGACTTGCCTAATTGATTTGATCCTTTTTGACGTTGGGGACCAAAGGTTATTTTGACCACTGTTTGTCATGCTACCATACCATTGCCTGTTTTGCCCAGTTCTCGAGAAGACTACTTCCTAATAGGACCATATCCTGTTTTGACCACTTCCTATTTTGACCACTATCAGTACAGTATGAAAATGAATCCTAACCCTTTTTAACCTCAAAAAGGCTCACCTTTGATAATGCTTGGATTTGATGGCAATTTTGTTACGAACAAATTACAGTTAAGAGGGGGTATAAAGGTAAATCACCAATCGTAGATTTGATTTTAACACTAGAAGATAAACCACGATTTACCCGAAAAAAATATCATAGATACTACAGCATACTTGAAAGGGACTGGCTTAAGCGAAAACATAATATATTAAAATTTTATCGATAAAATAAAATCACAAACTTACGTCTACTTTTCAACTAGAATCAATTTATTTTCAATTTGACGCATATTACTGAGCCAATATTTTAACACATAATATCAAATTATATTACCGAGCGACTGTATTAGCGATTTGAAAAAAAAATGTATATTTTACGAGTAAATAAACTAAAACTAATTCGGCGCTTACGACATTCTTATTCCGTGCAGAACGCTCCAGTCTGTCGCACCTGACCCGAGGTAACAGGCATGTTTTGTTTCATCGATTAGTCGCGATCACTCTGTTGAGACGAGAGGACTGTGTTTCTGTGCTCAGGGCGCCGAGAAAATATTTCGTTAAAATAAGATATTATTATCATAATATTGTTATTATTTCTTTTCATTGGTGATGAGTAGTCTCACCTTGAAATATCGACCCTTACGCATTAACTTTAGAGCTCACTATACAATGTATTAGAAGCGCTGAAGCAATGACGGCGACGCGGGTACCGGGTATAGTATATGCAAAACAGAACGATGCTTTTGACCACTCGTATTGGTGGCAGTATGTATAGTAATTTTTTTTCACAGTACATACATAATTAAGTTGAATTAGCTATTCTGGAAGTATTGTATCATACTTCGTATATTACCGTACAAACTTGTGATTTACAATTATTTTGTATTTCAGAACTGCTGCAGCTCGTAAATGTCGTAATATCTCACAAGCCGATGAATGCTATCCGGTCAAACTCGTACGCAAAAATCTCTCATCAACTCTGTTAGTTCGTTACAGTTGTTTAATTTAAAGCTATTCGTATATTTATTTTTATAAAAACCATAGAATGTAAACATAATATTGATTTTTTTATATGTTAACACATGAAAAGTCTGTCGTTGCTGACTGTACAATCCAGCTCGAAGATCTCGTAGATCTCGAAGAGCTCGCAGATGAAATGCCTCGCGATACCTGAAAAATGAATGTAAAAGCTTATTTCTATAAAAATGAACTTGAATTTGGTCCAGAATTATCTTTTCAAATATTTTACTAAATGTAGGTAGCACAGAAATTGGTCTAAAGTTAGTGGGGTCAGATGTGCTACCTGATTTGTATAATGGAATTACTTTACTGTGCTTCATTAGGTCAGGAAAAACACCACAGTCAATACATTCGTTAAATATGCAAGCTAAAACTGAAGCTATTGTCTCAATAACGGATTTAGTGACGTCAACGGAATTACCCCACAAATCAGCAGTCTTTTTTTTATTAAGAGTGTTAAAAGTTTTAATTATATCTCTAAAATCAATTTTTTGAACACTAAAATGGTTTTCACTAGGTTTGACATTTTCCTTTAGAACCGCTTCAGCTACAGTGGGGGACGAGTCCAAAGTCTTTGTAGTTGAAACTGGAATATCAGTAAAAAACTTCTCAAATGCCGCAGCAACATCAGCATCAGAAGTTAAAATTTGATTTTCGAAGCTCAATTTGTACTCATTGTTACGACTTTTGACATTTCCAGTTTCACTATTTATAATATTCCATGTCATTTTTATTTTGTTATCACTTAGCTTAATCTTTGAACTCAGGAATTTTGCCTTTGCTAATCGACATACTGTTTTAAATAACTTAGAATATTTTTTGACATACAATTTGAAATCTTCACTGGTGTTATAGTTGCGTTCATCATATAGCTCATAAAGTCGCTTTCTACTTTTGTGGATACCAATTGTAGCCCATTCACTAAAAGTAACAGTACCACTAACCGAGATCATCTTTGGAATAAAAGTTTTATTAAATTCTAAACAATATTTATGAAAGAAATCATTATAAAATTCATTTGGGTTATCATTATATTCTACATAACATAATATTATCATAGAGATTGTTTTGAAGCGTTCTAGACGACCTGCAGTTTTTGGTACAACAGTGATAATCTGTTTCTTCACTTGCTGACACTGATGTGGAAGGCTGACCATTTGGCCACAATGATCAGAGTCTAGTTTATTAATAATGAGTTTACAGAGGTACTAGATCAGTGTATATATTATCGATACAAGTGGCCGAAGTGGCAGTTATTCTAGTCGGCTCCAAAAATAAATTATTCAAATTATATGATTGAAATAAATTTTTAATTTTGATAGAACCTGTAGACTTTTCTAACAAATTAATATTAAAATCACCGCAAACAACTATCTTTTTACCTACATTGCGGATTTTATATAATGATTCATCCATTACTTTTTCAAAATAATCATACAATGCTGACGGAGGCCTGTATACACTTAATACAACAAGTCGCTCCAGCTCCACACAAGCTATTTCTATTGTTTGCTCAACCGAGAGGCTCATTATGTCTTTTCTTTCCTTTAATTTTAACTTCTTATCGACTATAATTAAGGAGCCACCATGAATTGAATTTACTCGACTGAACGAACTACCTACCAAATGATTATTAAAATTGAACATGAACTGATGATCTTTAAGCCAGTGTTCAGTAATACACAGAATATCAACTTTATTATCGTTCATGAACAATGCAATCTCTGGATCTTTGCCCATCATTCCTTGAATGTTCTGGTGAACCATACTGATTGACTGAACATTTTTAATAATTGTAGGTTGAGACGGGCTTTTCTTAGAATTAATTACACATTTATTTAAAATATTACCAAACATTTTGCAAGAGAATTCCTCTTTTGTCTTATGATTTAATTTAAAATCGTCATTAAAGAAAAGCTTTGTAAAAAAGCTTATTATAAAGTGTCTGATTACATTCAAGACAAAACAGCATGGGATAAAAATGCTTCAATCACCCCAACAGGTATTTCTAATTTAAAATATTGTTAAGTAATTTTAAACTTGTATAACTTGATAACGGCATATAATTTTGTAAATGTCGTTACTTATATTAAAACTGTGGAGTTTCTTGCGCCCATTCTTCTCCACAACTAAAAAATAGACGTCCTGAATGGGTAGTAGGTAAAAAAAATGTTTGGACGATTCAAAAGTACTTTTCTAAAGTTTATTTGAATACAAAATATTTGACACTTTGACTTTGACTTTGATTACAGAAAGTCTGTTTATCTTAAGTGTAAACAATATTTTAGTTTTTTTTACCATTAAAAAAACAATAAAATTTTTCATTAAATTTCAATAGTAAGTTCTATAAAGATTGTTACATTTTAAGACAAGTTAGAATGAACAGACCTTAAATACATAATTTAATGCAAAAATGTTTTAACTTACCTTCTTTCTGTCTGTTCTTTGCAGTACAGGTACAAACCAGGGAACGAATTCTGAAAAAAAAAAATGTAAACCTATGAATCTATGTAAATAAAGCGATATTTTTGTAATAAAATTAGACTTCTTTTTTTTACATTGTCGACACTCTTTGAAGAAGAGATATAACAGTAAGAGCACTTACACACGAGCAGCACTTTGGTATCAATAGAGGTAACTGTAGCGTCGGATGGTAGGCCTTTGACCTTTAACGTGTCGACAGCAACCGCTGACTGTTGCAGTTACTTCTGTCGATAGCAAAGTGCGACTGAAAGGGATAATCTACATGATACAAAAAATAATCTACATAATACAAAAATGCTTAAAGATTTCATGGCACCTACGCCTTTATAAAATAAAACAATATTAAATATTTAAAGTAGCAATATATAATAAAAATATATGATATCATTACTTACCTTTGCGTATTATTTACCACCAGCAAAGAGTATTTTAGTGTTTCGAAGTACAGCTAGGTGATCCGACTCGCACTTAGCCGGTTTTTATCTGATTATTTTAGGTATACTGTGCGCGATCGCACTAAACACGAGTACACACGAAGGAGCGACCTGCCAATTTGTTGCGTTGGCCGCCACGCCGTACGCACGGACGAAAGCGGGGCGTGAAAGGGGCGCGGGTGGAATCTGTTTTTTTTCTAGGTTTATACGCCCTCTTAAGAAAGTGTAGAAAAAAAATCCACCGTCTCCGTTCTGATGGTTGGCCAGAGCACGATAGCAGACTGACCGGCATGTCATGGTATGCGGGTTCGTATCCCACTCGTGAAAATTTATTTTCAACACCTTTTAAAAAGCTTTGTAATTTTTTATAAGACTATAGGGTGCCATTAAAACAAGTGACGTTATTTTCAGGACTTATATCGAGACTCTAATTGAATTGGGATGTGTGCCGGCGTTTACGGACGGCACCAATAATTAGCTGTTGATTAATCAACCTCTTTCATGTTAACACTTTGTGTACATATATTTACGATGTCAATTTGTAATCAATTTGTAATGTAATAATTTGTATGAAACAACTTTTACGGATCTACTCGCGTTTATATATGTATTATCTATGCCCCAGCAGTGGGGCATGAGCATGATTTTCCAATAATTTTTACGTCTGTACGTATGTTTCCCCCAAATGTGCAGTAACCAACAGCCTTGGGGCTACATCGCTCAAAGGATGTGAAAAGGTTGTAATACGTCAGTAATACCTCTGATGTTGCAAACATCCATAGGCTATGGTAAACTGCTTACCATTAGGCGGGTGGCGGGTCTTTTCCTGATTGCCATAACAATAGTAAAAAACCAGTGTTTCTCCTTAACTGATGTTGCGTCATGTTCTTGTATCTATGTACATCAGTAGGTAGGTCTGCCGATTAATGCGTCGCCTGGACTGCCCCAGGGCTACACGGTTAACCGCGTCGGTCGGCATCCAGCTAGTTGAGTTAAGCGCACGTGGCTGCATATTTAAACCGGCCGTGTTTGCCAGCTCCCGGCAGCAGTGAAATAGTGTGTGGTCGGACATTTGAATAGAGTAGTGTAATGGGAAACGTTTATTCAGCACTTTACAAGCACACAGTATATTGTAATAATATATTGCGGCGCCGGCCGCCGCCGCGTCATCTGTGTGAAATTAACTGTCACAAAGTGCAAACTCAAATCGTATCTATTCTATATTTAGAGGACATTATGTTTAATATTATCTTATAAGCTTTGGAAAGTGAAGGTAAGGCTGAACGAAGAAATTGGCTATCTAACCATCCCAACCATCCCAATCACCAAATGTTAGATATTCCACCAGCTGGCTCTTCAGTCAAAGATCGGCGGGGCCCATAGCGCCGTGATCGGCTAAGCTATCAATATGGAGTATCCGTCTATACAAGCGATACACCGAGATAGACTTTTCTGACTAGCCTGTTCCTTAGCTGGTCCCTTTGCCATTGCCCCTATCTACTGACCCTGATAGGTAGGGTATGGCAGCTGGAACTACGGGTCTGGCTTTCAAGAGTACCACTGGAGTTCCGGTCCTAAGCCCACTGTCGGTTATGCCTTCGCGGGTGTCTCCGGCAGGTTCCGGACATGGGTTGAACTCGTGGTGGCATGTGGTTAGCTGTAGAAGTGGGAATGTTCGTCTGTTTGGTTGCTGTTGGCCAGCCTTCCATTTCGTGCACAGCGAGCGGGTCCAAGTAGCGGTCTCGAGAGGCCCGAGGCGAAAGGACTTGCGGGGCACGTGAGTTGCCCATAGTCGGTTGCAATGCTCGGTGGTTTTCACTGAGCAGAACTCCAACATCACCGGTACTAGTCTGGATAACTAGTAGAGGCGCCCGCTAGATGCAAAGTCTCCGGTTAAGTCAGCCGCGTAGGATTTTGGAATTGACGAGATGCCTGGATGGGAAGTGAGTGGGCTTACAACTCCGCCATCAAAGAGGATATTTGGTAGTCGACTTTAGAGTTGACGACCCGAGCAGTGGAACTGTGAGTCGTACTCTTAGTGCAACGAGAATTGAGCGAGCTTACAGCTCCGGTAACCTATCCGGATATTAGGTAGTGGACTTTACGTGTTCACGGGGCAACTAGCTTGAGACACTAGTCTTAAAAGTACCGGATGAGGAATGCGCTTCGGCGGGTTCTAATCTGGCGTTATAGCCTAACGTAGATGGTCCCTTGTGCTTGCGCAAGGATGTCTGACACCTTTAGCTTTATAACCTTATGGTTGGTAGGGGGTGTCAGGATAAACTTTAAAGTCGTGTGGAGTTGGGTGTTCCTTAGCTGGCCGCTCCTCCGAGTGGCTAAAAGGACAGCGCACTTAAAATCAAACAAATAACTCACCCTCAATGCAGTTGGCCGCTCCTTCTAGATGTGTTGGCTAAAGAGACAGAAGGGGCGATGGTGGCAAGGAAGGATTCTTGGCAGCCGCGTGTTTGGTGCCTCCAATTGGCAAGCACGGTCGGTAGGCGTCACTAGGACGCAGATCCCGCTTGTATTTTCTGACTCGCACCGCCGCGCGAGTCCACCGCGTGATATTCGAACAAGTAAATTCTTACGATCACACACGTTACTATTTTCAATACAACACTTAACTAGATTACTAGATTACTAATTTAAAAGTCAAAAAACTTCTTTTTAATCTTACTATTTGCTCTCCAGCGGTCAAGATTCGCGAGTTCTATCCTCTCGAGGATAAGGTAAACGCGACGCCGACATAGATTTTTTTTTCGCGCCGCGAATGGGGAACAAAAATTAATATAATTTTATGTCTCTGTACATTTCAAGGCACGTCCGGCTATTGTTCCAGGTTGTTATCGGAATATGGCCGCCACCTAACAGCCAGCGACCTGCCTTGGGCCTCCGGAGACCAGGCCCGATCTATAAAATGAAACAACATCCATAAAATTGTTTTATAGACTGCGCAATAACGAGTCAATTATGGTCCGTAAATTCCCAGACATTCAATTATTAAGGTTTTTATTTAATTAAAATAACGGTTATAACGTGCTCATGTTTAGAAGTTGGAGTTCAGTGGCGTTTTGGGAACGATCGTGATAGCTAAGCAACTTTTGCATTAAAGGGTTCAGGGGTGATCAAATTTAATTATATACCTAAAGGTTTCAAGGCTTCGGCAGGGTAGGTACTGCTGTCTGTTCCGGTTTATATCTGTAAACTTATCTTAAAGCAAGGAAGTGATTGGCTTTCATCATAAGATCAGAAATGTAAGCGCTCTTCAACCGGAGCTCTCAACTACTGCAGAACTGTTATATATATATTATGACAACACAGTCAGATGAGATGGTGGTAGTCACCACCCAGGCAGACTTTAAACAAGCCCTAACACTAACAAAACCGAGCACAACCAAATACCAACAATCGAACCTCTGAGTCTGAGATCGGTGGTTTAACCACTACACCACAGGGTGTAGCCGGCGTGTTCCTTTAAAACGAGAGAAACCCGGCTTTAATTAAATTCGCATACGAAAGCTTATCGCACAATGTCGAACCTTATCTGTGGGGATCCATCGCTCGCTGACGATTGGTTTTTCACATCATCGGTTTCAATTACCGTGGTAGGTATTACTTACAAAAACTGTGAAATTGAAATATCGTTTTTAACCTAATTGTCTTGCTATGAGAGTAGAGTGTTGCTTAATGAATTTACAGTAAAACCCTTGCCAAAGACAGACAATCAGCAGTGCCTGCCTACCACGAGTTTTCATCATTCAATCATGTTATCGAAGACGAGAATGTGTTTGGCAAAATTGCAACTCACCTCGATTATTACAAGGACGCGCTGCTTAAATAAAATAAATTTAATTAAATGTTTTTATTCCTCAGACAACAAAGATCCATATAAGTGGTTACTACAACAAGAGCTTAAAACCTATGTTAGTACTTAATTACTAGATGGGATTGGTTATGCTACACATATGCGCTAATAGTGGACAGTCCCTACTATCAGTGATGCTTTTCGGGCAGTATTAGGGCTGCCGCGGAGTCAACGAAGAAGGGATCCCGTTTAACGTTACAAATACAAATTCTCGTTTTCTTTAACGTTAACGAAAGGAGCTCGATAGCGCAGTGGTTAACGCGCCCGGTCGGCGATTGCTGAGGTTAAGCTACTTTCGCAAAGGCTCATGGGTCAAAACTTTCTCATCTCGAGCTCCTCCGTCCTTCGGAAGACACGTTAAGATGTTGGTCCTGGATGCAGTAGCAGTCGTAACAACCACCAACCCACTCGGAGTGGAGGTTTATGGCCCGTTCTCTCTATCCATCCATAGGGAAGGGTCGAGCCCCAGCAGTGGGGGCATAAAATGAGCTGGTGATGATGATGATGATGATGATGATGATGATGATGATGATGATGAATGAAAGGAAAATTAGACTCGCACTAGACACTCTTGAGTGACTCACTATTTGATCACGTTATCGTAAACGAAAATTGTGTAACAAAGTTGTAACTCACCTCGTTTGTCGCCAGGAGGCAATGCTGCTTCTATGTTAGACAAAATCTCGTTTTCGTTAACGTAATCGATTGGTGTACAAAACTCGCACTCGGAACTCCGTTGTCGCATCTTCCATAAAATCATAGACAAATAAGGCATTTTCCCTATGAAAAAACACATATTAAGCTTTTTGTGTGTGCTGGCTGATCTTGGAAAAAATAAATGCGTGTCGCGGCAGACAGTGGGTAATAAAAAGGATAAGAAATTACTGCTGTTATACAACTGAGTATTATGTTGATACTGTTATGCTGCTACAATATGTAATGGGTAAAGGGATCTAAAATAAATTGTAACAGAAAACTGAAAAAAGAAAAAGTAGGTAATTGTCGAGTTTCTTACGGCTTCTTCTCGGCACTAAGTCTTAGTCGAATGTGGGGTTTACAAAGTTAATAGCTCAAATTGTTACATTAAAAAAACTTTATTAAAGCGCTTTTTGAATAAAAAATATTTTTAATTATAAGATATTGAAGTAATAAAAACTCAGAGCTCGGCACATTTGCCGGTTAATTATGTTAGCATAATGAGCATTTTCAGTATTAAAATAAGCATTAGAGATACTTACTACTAAATACTACTTAATCCTTTATCCTAGTATCCTAGTCTACTTTAGAATAATTCATAATAATGAGTAAAACTATAATTAATAGATATTAATATCAATTAGATATTGGAGATTACGACCATGTTTTTATTGGGTTTAAGTTGGCCATACTCGTATTTATAACCAGACATTTTATAAATAACCAGACAGTATATATCTACGTTTAGATTCGTATATGCTGGCGTCATCATACGGCACGCGTACTGAAAGTCATATCAGACATCAGACATACTTACCTTCGTTCACTCTGAAATGAGCCTTTTTCCTTTTGTATTCAAAAAGCCAACCTCATGAAAATGTAGATAAAAGAAATTTTTTGAAAGCAATTTTCTTTTGTTTGGGCAAATTAAGTTCCTCGGCAACATAAATAATTATGAGTGGAAACTCAAAGTATATTACGTACCTACTTACATAATGTCTATCTCGCTATATTCGTTTAGGATCGCTTAAATATTTGATATACAGTAATAATATTTAAAATAGAAGATATTAATATTCACATAAAATCAATGTTGGTCCTAGGCTTTATTTAGAGCTTTTAATAGTTTGTGCAGACTTATAATATATTATTATATACATATTCATAATTAAGCGAGCTTTAGACGAGTATATCTCACCAAGCCCTTATCACAGTGGTAAAGTGCCTCTTCGAGCTTTCGAGATATCGCTTACCAAACTAAATATTAAGAGCTTATTTCTTATGCTATCTTTATTAAACGTTTGTTTTTTTTTGTTTTTTTTATTTGCATTCAATATAATACATTATAAAGCATTCAAAATGTGTGGGAGGTTGTGTGGCAAAAATAATACCATACCTACATGAAATTTTACATTTTTTGTAAGTATTGCTTTCTTCTGTCCTCCTTTTACAATAAATTCAATTATTAAAAAAAGTAAAACAGCGTAATAGAACTGTTGTTCTATTATTTTATAGACAATTGACACTAATTTATAATTAAATAGTTTGTAACAACATAATATTCCAATTCCACATACGAGTATATTATATAAATTAATTCGTTGCGTGTTCCGTATGCTTTCTAATACCATTAATCCGATTGAGATGTAACTTCGGAGTTTTTAGGCCCACGCCCACGAAGGAGTCTCAGTCGGTAATAGAAGTCGCAGGTGAGCCACTAGCTAATAAAAATAAAAAAATAGCAAAGAATTTTTGTGTCATTAATGTTTAAGGTATTAATGTACGTCTAAGAATAACGTAAATGTTGTATACTGCCTAATTGATAAAATGAGCATGACACCTAATGTTCTTAGAGAACCTTTTTGAAGTCGTGATTAGCTAAATTACGCTTTTGCTTTTTCTTTAGAAGCAGGGTAATTAAAAAATCTTTTTATCATAATGTGATTAGTAGATTTTTAAATAATAGCATAGCAGGTACTGCAGTTAAATAATGTGGAGTAAAACTTTTATGTTTTAGTAGTCGATGACAATGAGTGGTGATAGCCATTCAGTTTCAAAAACTATCTAGGACTTAGGAGACCTTACTTGGACTACTTGAGTTGAAGAAGTGTCGTTGCACTGTTTTGTATCGTTTTTTAGTTTTTTTATGTTAGTTTTGTTATCCGGAGATCCTATTACCCAAAAGTAATCGTAAGTGTGTGTTTGACTTTTTCAATGTGTATCGGCTGCCGCGAAGGCAATGCCGACACAGCAGAGTGGGCAGATTGGGGAGGAATAGGGAGCTGAGGAGGGATGGATGATGAATAATGGGATATTTGGGACTTACTTGGCGAACTGATGTTGACGGCGTGGCGTGGCGTGGAGATGGAGCTGATGCTGGTAGAAGTAGCTTATTTCGCGCCCACACACACACGCGCACGCGCACTTTATAAAGGGGTGTACCGGCCGGTAGGCAATTAACGAGATAGTTCTAGAAGGTTCTGGAGCGGAGAGCTGATGGTATAATTATATTTCTCTATGGCTGATCGAATCGGCTTGCGCTGAACACCGCGACATCACGGGCGGGCCGATCGTTGAGAACTCAAAGACTGAATGCACCCCTGCACACACATTCGCTCCGCCGTCGGCTTGTGCCGGCGTATCTTTTATTTTAATAATACCGTCGCGTTTCTGGCGCAAACACAATGCATAGCCCGGTTTCGATAACCAACCCGGTATTCGGCGAGCGAGCGAGGAGATTAACCACTACGCATCATATTTGTAGCGGTGACCAGATTACGATGAGAAAGGATGCGATTTCGTGACACTTACTTTTCATTTTATATTCTAAATGACACTTCCTGGTAGTTTTTATCATTTAATATTAAATATAACTTTTAAGGGGGTGCAGCGCGGAATTTCAAAATTTACGTGTTTTTAAGTCACTGGTGCTAGGCGCTGAATAGGTCTTATACATTAAAAGGACTAGGGTAGGTTAGCTTGATCCTTTCACAAGGTCGTGGTTGTCTTGGAATTTGAAACAAATACCCAGAAACTGCATAAAAAATACGTAAAATAATGATATCTAAAAACTTATTTCTTCAGAAATTTGTAAATATAGCACAAATGAAACAATGATCCGACATCAAAATGTTTGTATTGATATTCCGCAGGTCACTGTTCTCTTATTTTTCAATTAAAAAACATGAATATGAAAATATTAAGACTTTTATTATTTTTTACCCAAACGCCTATGATTTTACGAAAGTAAACATTGCTCTAATTAAATCACCAGCCTACTCTGTACAGATATTAGTGTGCGTGCGTATTCGTAGTCGTGCGCCGTTGTCACACCACTGCCACGCGCCGCTCGCTCGCTATCATAAAGAAACTTGAAACTCGCAGTTTTGCGTCCGCGCTGCACCCCCTTAAACTATCATGGACACTTACATTAGAATAAATATTATTAACGGGATTATTACCATGTTGTTTGTTGTGTTTGATCATAGCGCATGCGCACACAACAAAAAACATGGTAATAATCCCGTTAATCATATTTATATAATAATATTAAAGTTTATGACCCAAATATTAATGCGAAATTTATTATAGTTTGAAAACTTTTCTTGTTCTCTATGTTAATTATCTTTTTTCTTCGTCGCTGTTCAATGCAAGCGTAGCTGACCGAGTGAGGATAAGACCAAAGTTCCGGAACACGTCCCAACTAACGAGGCGCTGGCTATGTCACGGCGCACCGCCGGAACACAACTTGGCTACTTACGTTGCAGTAATGGCAGGCCTTAGACATGGATTTAGTAGTTTGTTCTTCATAGACAATTTACGGATATATTTGATTTCAATGGGCCGTAGTAATAGGATTTACTTATTATTTATTTAATTACTTTGATTTTAGGATTCACCGTACGATTGGAAATATCGATGAGCTCCAAAATAGCGAACGTAAAATGGCGCTGGGCGAGATAAACTAGACGGGTACTGATTGGCAACTTAAGGAACTATGGTGCTGAAGAAGGTAGTGTTAGTTTTTTATTTTTTTATATTGGCTCGTCATAGTGACTACATCCTGCCTGATGGTAAGCAGCCGATGCAGTCCACAATAATGAGAGCGCTCCTCACCGTGGAACAAGCACGGTAACAAGCGCACCCATTCATGACGGCCTGCATAAATGCCGTTTCACGCCCCGCTTAAAAGATCCGGGACTATATTAACTGGGAAACACATGCGCCGGCAAAGAATTGAAATTTTGAAATTGAATTGCTAACGTCGGCCTGACGATCGGCTCCTTTCTTCTTTTTATTCTTCTTGTAAAGTTTCTTCTTTAACCGTTCCATCTAGAGACTATTCTAAACTAGCCAACTGAAGATCGTAAAGTTAAAAGTAAATATTTTTTATTCATATAAACTTAAGAATGAGTGCTTCATTTGTATTTAGTATTACTAGTGGTCGCCCAGTGGTCGAATTCGACCGTAATTTTATTAAGGCTGCACGGATTGTATCCTAAGCAATTAAAAATTAAAGAAGATAGAATGTGAGTTTGGATTGGCATTGACATTGACAGATGTCGGCCGCATTAAAGACAAACAATACGTGTGTGTCAAATACATGGTAGTGTGTGTAATGTTGTTTTTGTTGATTTAATGAATTTTTATGCATAATTTAAAGAAAATATTAACATTCGGATAACCTTCTGTATATAAACTATAAGTGTGCGAAATTTCATAATCCTCCGTCCGCGCAATTTTCGTAAAAACGGGTACAAAGTTTTTGCTTCACGTATTAATATATAGATAAGTGCTATTTTGTAGCTGTGAAGAAGAATGGGCGCAAGAAAAAAAAGGTATGTCGTTACCAAATCATACAATATTATAAGTGGAAGAAAATGAGGAAGATATTTACCCAGTAGTAGAATATTAAACAAACTCAAATTGATAGCAGAAATATACGAAAGTTGATAGCAGATAATTGTACCCAAATAGCGCTTTATGCACGATACGTACAGTATACAAAGCGACATTGGGAGTGCACACTAAATGTTAGCAATGCAATTAGTAAGAATATCAAGTGAGTTAGATCGGATAGCAAACAGTCACTTTGCCGGTGGACTACGGAGCAATTGATATTGGAACCGCATCGATGACGTAGCGCACTCGAAGTCCGGGGCCGGTCACGTATGCATTTGCTAAATTCAACTACATGTATTGGTATCATCATTAGCTCATTTTATGGCCCCAATGCTAGGGCACTAGCCTTCCCGATGGATGGATAGGGAGAACGAGTCATAAACCACCACGCGGGCCCAGTGCGCTATATCATTTTTAGTGATGAAAACTGGGGTTTCAACACTGTCCGTCTGTCTGTACACTACGATACATAATTGTAAAAAAAATTGAAGTGCTATCAACACATATTCCGAATGTAAGCAACAGAAATTGTGTACGATTTATAAAATTCATCATCATCATCATCATCAGCTCATTTTATGCCCCCACTGCTGGGGCACGAGCCTTCCCTATGGATGGATAGAGAGAACGGGCCATAAACCACCACGCGAGCCCAGTGCGGATTGGTGGTTGTTAACGACTGCTAATGCAGCCGGGGCCAACGGCTTTACGTGCCTTCCGAAGCACGGAGGAGCTCGAGGTAATAAATTTTTGGTCACCCATCCGATGACCGGCCTTTGCGAAAGTTGCTTAACCTCAGCACTCGCAGACCGGGCGCGTTAACCACTGCGCCATCGAGCTCATCATTCAAAATGACGTTTATAAAATTACTAGTTACCTATTATGTATAACTTAGATGCGTTATCTTTCGCCGAGTGCTGGAAAGAGTGTATGTAAGTAGTGGTCGGGGGTCCCGCGATCGTGCCTCCCTCCGCACACTCGAGGGCCGACCGACGCGCTGACTAAGTTGTTCTAAGGCACTCTCTACACATATACAGTTACGAGCTGTAAACATTATACACCTTTGACTCTTATTCCATTGTGTTAAGAGCTACATTGGTTACATGTCATTGCTCGTGACTGTTCAGTAGCCACACGGCTGTTTTAAGTTATTGTAGTAGTAGCTGAAGAAACATTGTTAGGAGCTTAAACCGTCGGTTTTATAAATATGGGTCATCATCATCATCAGCTCATTTTTTGTCCCCACTGCTGGGGCACGAGCCTTCCCTATAGATGGATAGGGAGAACGGGCCAAACCACCACGCGGGCCCAGTGCGGGTTGGTGGTTGTTAACGACTGCTAATGCGGCCGGGACCCACGGCTTTACGTGCCTTCCGAAGCACGGAGGAGCTCGAGATGATAAATTTTTGATCACCCATCCAATAACCGGCCTTTGCAAAAGTTGCTTAAACTCAGCACTCGCAGACCGGGCGCGTTAACCACTGCGCCATCGAGCTCCTCAAAAAATATGGGTAATTTTATCAAAATGTTGTGTTGTGCAAACCATTCAGGATAAAGGTCGTAAAAGTGTCGTGTAAGGTTTTGTAAGTGTGTAACCTTCTGATATACACAGGTGCAGTACCAAGAAAGATGTCATGGCTGCGTCCGATATATTTAAGTTAAAGCTAGAAAAAAAATCTGAAAAAATAGTGCTATTAATTTACCCCCATATTCATAAAAACTATTTAAGCATATTTTAGTTAATCATTGTTTTGTCTCTTTTTCTCAAATTCAAAATGACGTTTGTGTGACGTTGACAAAACAATATTTAACTAAATAACGCTTAAATAGTTTTTTATGAATAAGGGGGTTATATCTCAACTTCTTTCTAAATATTTACATAACGGCTGCTATCTTACGTTAACTAGTTTGATCAACAGCTAACACTAACACGCTTTCCTAGGGGCGGATTTCGAAATACTCTTTTATTCTCATTTACGGTTATCATCCATCAAGAGGTATTGCATTAGATATTTCTGTAAACTTTGATTAAAATAATCTGTAAAATAAATGTCGGTGATGGATGACGTACACAACACAACGATAACATTAACGGATATTTCCGAGAGTACAAAATTAGCACGATAAGTAACGGTATCTACACTTACCGAGCTCTCTTGATTTCTCTCCGCTTGGCAGGAACAATGGCAAACTTCGCGAGCCAATTAAAGATAACCACTCCATTGTGGCCGACTGTATTATTTCGCTATAGCTGGGTTAGGGTCATTGGTGCCCAGGGCTTCATTACAATTTTGCCCGTTCATTTCTATTTTGATTTTAATGTAACCAACCTTTATATGGGAAATTTACGTAAAGCTCATGCTGTTATTTATAAGTATTTTTATGTTTTTTTATAAATCCGTATTGTAACTGTATTGTCAAGTTTGTGAACCTTTATCAGAAACTTATTAACCGTGAGTTGTTATATCCAAACATTTGTAAGTGTTTAATTAGAAACGTAATTAACATGTGAAATAATAAACAGTAAATTTTTTGAATAACATTACGTATTTTTACATTTTTGTAGTATTTCATCAGTAAGAGCCGTGTGAAGTAGGTGCACGCGCCTGCACAGTGCACACTAATAAAAATAATTATATTTATATTTTTTTAATTTCTTATGCCTTATAAGACAGCTCTTGACCTCGATCTCGCCTGATGGTGAGCGTAGATGCGGTCTACGATGGAGCGAGCTGCCCCAGAAGATGCCTATTACTTAAGTCTCGCCTTGAAGGCATTCAGGTTATAAGTTTTGAGAACACAGACGATGGCAGAGAATTCAACTCAGAGTAAAAATGATGACATGAAGCGCTTAGTGCGATATAGTGGAATTTCTACTAGGTAGGGATGATACATATATAACAAAACTTTATGCCTTGATTATACAGGATGTCCCAGAATATGTGAATCAAATTGTAACTTCCTTAAGTAAGGACCTTTCGAATGTGCTAAATAAAAATTACTCTGCTGCAAAAAAAATACACCAAAATAATGCTGCGACTTCAGATTTACGTAAGTCTTTAAAAAAAATCGTTTGTAGTTTGACGAATCAATCCTTCACAAATAATAATAGTAAAAAAAATACCAATAAACGAAGCACCTGTAGTTGAAAGTCTGAAAAAAGCCGTACTTTTTTAAAATTCAAGTAGTTTTTTTTTAAGCGATGGTCATTATTTTTTTATTTAGCATATTCGAAAGGTCCTTACCTAAGGAATCTCCTGTTACAATTTGATTCACATATTCTGGGACACTCGGTATGGTTGAAAGTGTATTGAAGAAATTTGACAGTTTTGTATGAGTTGATGTGCCGGTTGTTATCTGTATGTTGCAGTTCTTATAATGAAGTAATCAGTGGTAATTACCACTAGGTGAGATAGACAAAGCGGTAACTCGTAAATAAAAAATTAACTAAAGTCTATACTTTATATAAAATAATCAGTGCACCAGTGCACTGACAACGTTGGAAAGGGATGGCCGCCCGCGCTTAGAGGAGATCTCCATTTTTGGTCGTCTGATAGCTACCACCGCGTTAGGAGTGTTAAAACTGTGAGAGACCACGCGCTGGTGGTCCAGGTCTGAGCTCCAGCAAAGTGCTTCCACCGGCCACCAACCTCGGCCGGTTCCGACTGCTCGCCCGCCCGCCGCACACGTGGTGCTTGCCGTACGCTGATCAAAGGTACGCCCTGTTTCCATCTCCTCGAACGGCTTACCTATTGACCTTGTAATCAACCCTCGCCGTTCGGTACGTCCTAGCCTAGTATAACGCCAACAAAAACATACAGTCCACTAAATAGCAGAACATCGCCCGCGCGACCATTTTGTAGTCCTTCTCTCCATACCATTTGTGGTATTTTCACCATTTTCTATATAATAAGAAAAAAATCAGAAAAAAAAATTAATATAGTCTACTAAGTACGCAGTTACCGCCTGTAATTTATTTTATTTTATTTTATTTTCTTAGGTGCAACAACAGAAACAAAACACGAGTAGTAGTAGTATGCAGTTATACGTCAGAAAAATCAATGACAGATTTACATAAGTAGACTTAAAATAGCTAGAAAAATATTGCCGAAATTTCTTGTTTGTCTCTTCCACCGGATTAAGGTTAACGCCTAAGCAGGTCTGGCGTAAATCATTTTTGCGTGGCGTGGGAGGACTGCTTGCGCAGATGGTTTGCGGTATGGTAGTCTAATCGTGTAAGCTTAGGGTTAGTTGAGGGCACTGTCAATAAAATCATAATAAAAAAATGAGTAGTGTAAATTTGTACCGGTAGCGTAGGAGTCAGCGAACGAGCCACTCGGTGTAGTTTGTGTACATTACGGAGGCATCGACCGCGGTTTGAATCGCTCCTCTGTTAAAAACCATTAATGCAGGGCTGCCTCCGACCTTCACTACTTGTATGTACAAATGCTGTGTAAAGGTGACAATCAGCTGGGTGGTGAGTAAAGAAGAAAGCTGTTAAGAAAATATTGATTGCTTAATGATAAATAAGGATGTGTAGGTTTGCTAGCTATGCGAACTTAAAACAAGCCCCACTACCAACCAAACTGAGTATAATAATGTATTCACCTCTTGTCCAAGATCGGTGATCTAATCACTTAACCAAAGAGAGATCTAAGCAACGACGCCAACAGTACCTACAAGTTAGTTGACAATGGTTTTTCATGTTAAAACATCTAGAGTTACTTTTTTCTAACAAAAGAGGTTAAAGCGCTTCCTCCATGAAAGCATTAACGTGACTTTAACGTGCCTATACAAAAACCTCCGTACGTTAGCGAACGCATAATTTATTTTGTGAAATCCGGCGCTGACTGGCTGGCCCTGTTATAAAGCCACTCGATGTGGCTTTCGCGCATTATGTCGGGTTCTCGTGGAGCGCTGATGTAGGGCTGTGTTGTATTGCGTACAGTCGGAAAGCGACAGGTCAAAGCCAATGTTTGAGCTCTTGATGCTTCTGAAAACAATAAAAAATAGATAACTCTTTGCAGAAAACATGGTACATTTTTGGTTCTTATCATTCAGTACATAAATGATTCCTCGATCTATCGATAAGTAAATGTTCAATCGTAAAGCGTCAACCTTTTAAAATAACCATATAGGTCCTCGCATTTAGGATGAAGTTAATCCTGCCCCTTTTAAACGTCAAGTGTAGTGGATTCATTTGCGACTCTAATATAAAAAAATACTTTCGTTTTTGTCAAGGTCACAACGATCGCCTCCATAGTATTGATAAACCTAGCATTGTGTTGGTAACCCTGCCCACCGGAAACAATTCGTGTATGCCTGTAAACAAAGTTGTGCGAGCAGCACAAAACCAGTCGTTGTGGAGATTCTTGGTGGAGACCTTTATCCAGCAGTGGACGTTTTTTTTTTGGTTGAGATGATGATGATGATGAAAAAAAGTCATCTAAAATAAAATTATGCAAATTACAAGCTGTACACGACACGTAGATACCTTTAGATGACTCTCAAACTCTAGAAGAAGGATCTTGTAATTATAAGTACCAAGATAGATAGATAGATGGATAAATACATTAATGTTCACATACAGATGAAACAAATACAGTTACACATAATTTTATTGCTAGTATGGCAAAGGCGGTCTTATCGCTCTTTCAGACAACATTTGATTTAGGAATCTAAGAAGGAGATAGAGGAAATGCTTAATATAAACGTCAAGGTTAACACGGGTGAGTCTCTCCTCAACACCGCATTGCTGGAGTCGGCGTTGTGGTGGCAGCCCTACCCGCCGGGAACAATTGGCGTAATGTGACGCATGTTTGGCAATTAGCTTGACGCTGTTGCGAGCCGCGAGTTTCAATGAAACGCCATTTACAGAAACACCCTGGAGGAAGTATGTCGTATCAACAAACGAATGCGTGCGAAATTAATCCTTACAGTACCTATTGTACTGATAGAGTGGTTGACCTATTTACTCATCCTTTAGTTGAAACACTGTTTAATTATTTACTTGCGTTTTAATTTACATTCTTGTATCCTATTTTTTTGCGGATTCACTAGGGCTTGTGGTGGCCCTGGGTTTTGTGGGACTTTCCTCCTCTTTCTTCGTCCAGCTACTGAAAGTTCGACGAGGGAAGGTTAGGTACAACCACTAAAAACTTTGTACCATCCCTTCTCTGCCACGGGGATGGCTTGGGATTACTAACGGCAATCACAGAGTTATTAATTTATGGGAACAAAATTTTCTGTTACCTAAGTTTAGATGTGTCACTAATCTGCTATCTAAATAAGATATTATTATTGTAATATGTAAAAAAATTCTGTTATTCTGTTAAGGTGTTATTAGGTATCGAGATTCAGTTCTATTTACGTAATCATTAAAAAAAATAAGTTAAAAAAAAATTTACCCGATAATTTTTTTATTAAATGACAAAACTTACATGGCAATACTTTTGTCGGCACTTCGGTAGGTAGGACCTTTGGCGCCACTGCCATTGATAGAAAGTGTGGTCACATTTATAATATTAGCTAGATTTTGGGTAATTTGAGCAATTTCGGTAAAAAAAACTTGCGTTTTAAATTACAATAACTCATTTATTTTCATGAATATTATTTGTTTATTTTTTTTGTTATTGTTATTTGTATACCTATGTACCCCTTTGCGATCGGACGGGGTTTTTTTTTACATATTGTATATAGATACCCAAGAAATATATTAGTCATCATACTCATCAAAACTGTCTGTAAGTATGTATAAATCATCGGATTAATGTAAGTATGTATCTTAAATTATAGTTTGATCACTTTTTTCTATGGCCTAATAAATATTAGATCTGTCCTCTAAAAAGTAAGTCACGGGCAGCAAAATACATTTGTACTTAAAATTAGTAAATCTTCCACCTTATAAATCTAATCAAGGCTTGGCATTAGTATTTACGCATCTCGAATTAGGAATTGATAAGGGTTGATTACCCCTTTCAATCGAGACCCCCCCCCCTCCCACGGAGATGCGTGGTTTTTTACATGTGTTTGAAGTAACGTGTAACGGAACGTTATTTTGCGTTACAGAAATATTACTTTTAGGTTGTTTTAACCCTTATTTTTATTATTTTATATTTATTTGTTATTATTTATTATTATTCCAAACTTAATACAGAGTCCTTACTGTCACGGAAGGGGGGAGCGCAGTCACGGAAGCCAAGGTGTGTGGTGCTCAAAAACCTCAATTGTTACACACATAACCTCAAAAAAAAAACTACAGGTTTCCGCGCATCGGGGGGAGGGAGGGTTTATCCCTTCCTCTCCTCACATAAATCGAGATGCGAATTTAAACATTTTTATACTTATTGTTTGGTGATTCAGTTTTAGTGACACTTTTGTTATTTTGAAACCTAATATAATTATTTGATGATTGATTTTATTTCCAGGTAATTCTTAATTAATTTAGGTAAGCGTTTTAATATTAATTGGTGATTCAATTCAGGTGAACAAATATTATTTATTAGATCGCTGAAAATGCTTTATTAGGTAATTGATAAAATCATACCTACCCTTCATTTATTGCACTAAAGGATAATTTATTATTTTCTATAGTTTACACAAACACAACATACATACATTACATAATTTAATCTTAATTATTCGTGTTTAGTTTTACATTTTATTTCACAGACTTAGGTGTTGGTCGTCTCGTAATTGTTTTGAAACATCAGGTTATAACAAGTATGTAAAATGAAATGCGAGTAAAAATGTAGTCCATTTTTACAAAACGGGCCATAAACCACCACGCGAGTACAGTGCGGATTAGTGGTTGTTAACGACTGCTAATGCAGCCGGGATCAACGGCTTTACGTGCCTTCCGAAGCACGAGGTGATACAATTTTGGTCACCCATCCAATGACTGGCCTTTGCGAAAGTTGCTTAACCTCAACACTCCCAGACCGGGCGCGTTAACCACTGCGCCATCGAGCTCCTCCTTTGGTTCACGTTAACGAAAACGAGAATTTGTATTTGTAATGTTTATGCAGCGCGTCCTTCTAATAATCGAGGTGAGTTGCTATTTTGCCAAACACATTCCCGTTTTCGATAACATGATTGAATGATGAAAACTCGTGGCAGGCATTGCACTCTGCTGATTGTCTGTCTTTGGCAAACGTTCTGCTCTGCCCCCGATAGTTAAAATGGCGCATCTAACTTTTTTCCGAATTTGAGTTATATATATTGTTAGAATCAGGAGAAACAAGCGCTTCTACCAATTTTTTTTATTTTTTTCTAACTTGCTTCGTTGCGATATTAGCACAACAAAATAAGGCGCTTCTGCACACCTTTTACACCAAATTGAATATGAAAAGACGAATTTATCTAAAACTTATTTGAAGAGTCGCATTTGCGTAAATGTGCTTTTATGCTATGCATTTTTTTAATATTATTTCTGAGACGAAATGATTAAGGCGCAAGTAACCATTTTTGCGCCTAAAGAAGTAATTAGAATATTTTTTCATACTAAGAAAAAAGTCTACATCTGCTGCCATTTACGCCCTTTCTACTTTGTGAAGTTTATTTTGACCTAGACACATTTGTCATATACATCTTAATACCTTATTTTAGTGAAGAAAGTATACTTTTACCCCCATACAATTGACCGACCCGTTGTTACGACTTTTGGAGAAGTAAATTTTTTTTTGACATTTCTATATTGGACCCTTGAATCATCCCATGAAATGATCGCAACATTTTTGTAAAGACTATAACTATAAGTAAGATCTCGTACATGCATAATAAAAGATTTGATTATTTGATTTAAGTTTTTAACTACTGTGCCATAGTTAAGCATAAAAAAACAATAGAAAGCATTCTCCGTGTAACTTTCGTGGTAAAATGTTATTTTGAGTTTTATAATTAATAAGTACAGTATATTTAAAACGTTTAAATCGGTGAATAAATTTGAAATTTTGGATTCCACGAAAGTTATGAAAGGCACCACCAAAGTTGTTAAATATTTTCTATTAGAACAGTTTAGTTATGAATCGTTGTTAATGACGAATATTTGCTAAAATCCTGGATTATATTGAATATCCTATTATTCTATCACAAATCAACTATAATAAAAATTAAAATCAAGCGCCTGCCCCCGGATTGACTTGAAATTGAAACACGATTTGCCCGACCTAGGAATTTGGTTATCGGGCCAGGCGCTTAGCCCTTAGATTATAAGACATGTACAAAGGTTTAGCCACACGGCCGCCCCAGAGACGTGATTTCCTACTAACTATATGCTTTTATATCTTCAACATCAGAATTGGTCACATGAGATGAACGGTAACTAAACTTCACTCCAAATAAAACTGAACGCAAACTACTCTCGGAAGCGGGGAAAATAAATCTTTAAAATGTAGTAGACGGTGCACTCTCCGGGCGGGTTTGCTTTCACTCGCGATCGCGAGAGAGAAGGATAGGAAAACCTTGTAGCAACGCTGTCTGCTGGAATATACTTTACTTAGTCGTAATAATGCATTAAAGCACAGTGACTGAGATATTGTTTTCTAAAGTTTACGCGAACACTACACATTTAAATGAAACAACTTTTACGGATCTACTCGCGTTTATTTTATTTTACATTATTTAATGTTTATCCTGACGTTTCGGATCCTTTGCAGGGTCCGTGGTCACAGGGAGACTGAGGTGTTGGTCATCTCATAATTAGTTAGTAGCTTGTATACCCTCATCGAAACGTCAGGATAAACATTAAATAATGTAAAATAAAATAAACGCGAGTAAATCCGTAAAAGTTGTTTCATTTAAATGCACAGTGACTGAGATTCAGTAATATTCTTGACTTACTCAAGTTAAGCAACTTTCGCAAAGGCCAGTCATTGGATGGGTGACCAAAATTGTATTGTTCCGTGCTTCGGAAGGCACGTAAAGCCGTTTGTCCCGTCTGCATCAGCAGTCGTTAACCACCACTGCACCACAATGGACCTGCGTGGTGGTTTATGGACAGTTCTCCCTATCCATGCATAGGGATGGCTTGTGCCCCAGCAGTAAGGAAACAAAGAAAAATGAGCTGGTGACTATTTTCTTGTGTCTGTTGTGTGTGTACTTAGTTGTTGCTATTAAATATATAGGTAATAATAATAATTATAAATACTTAGGTATAATAATTACAATGCCCTAAAGGGTTCATGTATTAAGATACTCAAAAAAATATTGTACTAACTTACTTTTTGAATTTCAATTTGAATTTGACCATCAGTATTAGACCTAGAGGTTTTAGCTTCGATCCTCAGCATGTATACGCACTTGAGTTAGTTAGTGGTAAGGTAGGTCTAGTGTTATGTTCACTTGGCAAGCTACTTCTCGACAGTTCTCGACTTCTTCTCGACACATTAACATAAAGTAAAAAGTGTGAGCGGTACGTGTCGAACCGGTGGTCTAACCATTACAGCAAAGAAACAATTAAATTATAAGATTAATGTAAGATCCAATGATCAGCATTATCCACCTGTAAACGCTCTGATGGGCTACTTCTGAAAACTACTGCTAACCATCCGGTCCAACCATCGAGCGTCTCAGAACAAATAATAAACGCGAGTTAAAGTTGTAAAAAGCGCCAGTTGAGTTTGTTCACAAACTGTTTAAATAATTTTTAACGCAAATTTTGTTGCGAACAAATTACAAAAACACAAATGTAGAAAAAATTTCCACGAGCAGGATTTGAGGATTTGAAGGGTGCCCTTCTGACATACCGGGTCAGGTGCTCTTCCATTTGAGCTATCGTGGTTCTAACCAGCCCGAAGAAATTATTCAACACTTTTTACTTTGAAAGCCAAAGACGCTCATTCAATGTCATCAAGGTTCAAATCCTGCTCGTGGAATTTTTTTCAACATTTGTGATTTTGTTCACAAACTATTTATAAACTCTACAGTTCGTATACAAATAACAGCTATTATTTATTTATTTATTTATTTATTTATTTATTCATGTTTTCTTACAAGCTAACAGATATTAATATCCAAAACGCTTACAAGAATAATTAAATTATGGGAAATATTACATGCATGTCAATTTTAACAATAAACATTATAATAATAAATTCTGATTAACAATTACAATAGAGAAAAAAATAAAAGATAGGAATAATAATAATGTTCAATTGCTATATGTCATTTAAGATGCTGAGATGAGGCTGAGATGAGATTTAAGATTACACTGAATTGATTAAACAAATGCCCTAATCCATCGGCAAATAGATCAAGTTCAAAGTGCTGAGCAAGTATGTCCCCGTGTATTTGTTTCATTGTCAGGTAGACCGCAATGCAGAATCCTTCGCAGTGGTTGCGTGCTAACAAGCTCGGTGTCATAATAAGACTCTTGGGCCTGCCAGCGTGCGGCCACAAAATAAGCAGCACAGAAGGCCAGCACCGGCCGACAGCGATTTTAATTACCTACTCTCGGTCGTAGCGTAAAGTCAACACCTACAATATGAAACAAATTTATACTTAAAATGAGATTATACGTAGAAGTCTTTATATGAACGTCTTTGACTCATTGTTGCAACAAAGTGTGCGTGGCACCCCGGCTGACTCATGCACGAATAGCTATTTTTATTTTTTTTATTTATTTGGCTATCAAATTCAAATTCAAATTCAAAATCATTTTATTCAGTTTAGGCTACAAGTAGCTCTTGTGAATGTCACTATGCCATCGGTTCGTGAGTCTACTCTGGGCGGGAGATCTTGTACTGAGAAGAACCGGCAAGAAACTCAGCAAGTGTCCAGCTCTTTTCTCCCTTACAGCGTCAAAAATATTGGAAAATGCCCGATCATAGCAGGACACTTCATTCTTGAGTTTAGCTGAGATCACCGTGTGAATGCGTTTCTGTACCTGTTTATTTTGTGGTGCGACGGCGGGTGTCATCAGAGAATGAGGAGAGGCTGCATTTGTATGTACACGATTACACTATATTTATGTGGAGTTTAATGCCCTGCCTATTCATTCAAGAATTAGTTATGTGGTAAATTCTTTGAAGTAGTACTATAAAGGTAATCTAGTTTCGTAAGGTTAACAGCCGAATACTCGAAACGTAGTTGCTTATTTAGAAAGGGTCGTACTTTGTCTTTGTTTGATTCACCGCCTATTCATAAAGAACCCGTTATATGGTACTTTGAAGAGGAATTTTAATGAAAACCTAGTGTATTAAGAGTTATCTCTTCAAAAACTCCAAATGAACTATTTATAAGCGCTGCCTCCGGCGCCGCCTGCTTGAACCTAAAAATACACAGATAGCTAGCGTTTTTCATTAATATTTAAATAATTAGATGCATATCCGACATTAATATTTTAAAATCGGTTATGAGGATACAGCTAATTGATTATTTTTTATTGCTACCTCGCAGTCTTAATGCTTTAATTATGGCATCATATAAACCGCGTAGGTTATTTTTATACTACAATGCGTAAAAGATGCGCGTCTCTGGTGCACAGAGTGCGTGGCAGTGCCAACAGCATTCTGAGCTTGATTGCGAGTAGGCTGGATTGTGTATACGAATGCGCCTTGGTAATTTTATCAGTAGAATAAGAAAATTGTTACTAACAAAATGGGTAATATTGTGTCTGAAATTAATGAATTATTATTATTATATCCTTGCTGCTGACCAAGATACTTACTACTTACTAACATTATAGTATTTATAATGTGGTCGCGTGCACTTAATAACCAGCCTTACTACAAACAGGCCACCCAAAGAAGTGTTCTTTCGTTACTCTCCAATGGGCCGTCATCAAAACTACGGGTTCGAGGAGTATTTGCCAGTTCATGCCTTCTCATATAATATGACTTAGCACCACCCCACAAGGAGCCTATTATTATAACTGGCTAGACGGAAAGACGGCTGATAGACCCGGTCGCTGACAGAGTGGTGGCCATGAATGGTCGACAATAGATATATAGACTTCCAGTTCGGTGGTCGGACGACCTAGTCCAGATGGCGGGCAGAGGATGGATGAGGATAGCCCAGGACCGTGAATAGTTCCTTACACAGTTGCGGTAGAATCGCCAGACGATTGCCCGGGACGACGTGTATGCGGAAGGTGGGCAACGCTGTGTTTTTACGATGTGGTATGACTGGCTGACCCTCTTCCTCGCGAGCCCAACGGCGCAGGGAAAGGAGGACGGAAAGCCGGTTGAGTCTCCGACTCGGGCGCCCCTTCTGGGTAGCTGGAGTAGCATAAAGCGGTTCAAAGCGAGAAAAAAAACCGTGAATAGTGGCGTGCGAATAAAGAAAATAAACATTCCCTCAACAACCGTCTCGCCGTTGCTATGCTGATATTAAACGTATCAAAATCTTTTCAATAACCTGTTAATTCTCGTAAGTATTGTCTCAACTCTCATCAACATTATTATAAAATGTGGCATTCATCTCGGAAGCCCTGCGCCGCTCGCAATAATTTATGAGCTTTTCTCTTATTGCTTTCCACGGGAAACAGAAAACTAATCTACAACCAGATAGACTTGGGCACGTGGTGGCAGTGACAGCGGGCTAACTGAAACAAAAAAGAGACCACGGACCCTGCCATATTTTATGTCCCCACTGCCGGGACACGAGCCTTCGCTGTGAACTGAAGAACGGGTCATAAGCCACCACGCGGGCGGGTCCAGTGCGGATTGGTGGTTGTTAACGACTGCTAATGCAACCAAGTCCAACGGCTTAACTTGCCTTCCGAACACGGAGGAGCTCGATATGATACATTTTTGATCACTCATCCGATGACCAGCCTTTGCAAAAGTTGCTTAACCTAAACTTATATGGTGTAGTTAACTTTAATTCGATCGAAGTGTGAATTAGAAATTGCACGAAGGGCTCTGTTTCCATTGTGACAATGAGTTTCGGCAGAGAGAAGTCTCTGAGTACGGCTGATAGAAGCTTAACCCCGTATTTATAAACGAGTAAAAGCTCATACTGAAACAATGTAATTGCTTAAGTAAAATTTCATATTCTTTAGTAAACCGATGAAGTTAGAAACGCCAAAAGCTAGAGCTCTTAGCCAAGCAATAGTCACCAATATCTTTACTCAAGCAATCTAGTTAGGTTACTCAAAGAATTCATAGTGACAAGCTTGTGACAAGCTAGAATTGAGGTTAAATTCCGTGTGACAGTCTGTATTATGTCTAAAATAATATAAAATTGATGAATTTGATAATAACAATAAATCTTTTATTTAATTGAATAAGAAAACTTCTATTCTATTTAAACGTTACTTGTATATAAAATGAAATTAGATATTAGTGACATTTCTAAGAACAAAGTAATTACTAAGTAATGACTTGTTTATAAATTCGGGTGTTAGTAACTAAGGCCTCAGAACCGGCAGCGCGCGGACTATACCCATAGTGTTGTAATTGTAAGGGTGAAAAGGCTGCGGTGACCACTTATTATCATAACAATAATACTTAATCCTATGCTTGCTCGACTCAGTCGTGATCTTAAGCTAGATGTTTTTTTTTATATAACATACATAATTTACGATTTAAATGAAGCATTGCAAGTTGGCTTTGATTGAAATGACCAAAATTAAGAGAAACAAGGTTACAATTTAAATTAACATCCAACGCTTATACATAATACGCTGACACTAACACCACACCCGAAAAAGGATTGGTGTTCAAGCTAAATTAAATAAGAAAAACTATATGATTGGAACAAAGTACACGTTGACATTGAAACCACAGATGGATTGCTTGGAAACTGTTTTGATTGCTTCAGGGAGGAAATCGACATACAGATTGACAGTAAACAAATGCCTACTGGCTAAACTTTGGTAAGTTTTACCGTAATTACGAATTTAACATATTTATCATGGAGATAGCGTATTGCTACTAACGTTGATATTGTCTAGATTAAAAGGTGGTAGCTAATTAGGCGCACCTAAAGCTAGTCCTATCACCACCCAAATTTAGTACACAATAAGTACCCTGTAAATTGTACTTAAGTCTTTCATTTTTGATAGTCTAACCACTAAACCATAGGCGATCTAATCGTCCATTAGTTAATTTTAGGCCATAGTTGCCTGAAATAAAGGTACTCTAATTCTATTATATTCTATTAGCATTAAGCGGCACACTGATAACAAGTTCCACTAGATTTATAGCTTGGCAGTTTACAAAGTACTGATTTCGGTACGCTAACTTTATTGAGCTGTCAAACTTAGCTTTGGTTAGCGTGTGAAATTAGTAAATGAACACTAGCCACATCTGTGGCTACGCACTAACACAATGAACCAGAAAACTACTTTTTTAGAACGTCATCCGTTTAAACACTTCTAATGACGGAGACTGACCGGAGTATTTTGCCGTAACGTAACATGTTCGATGCAAGCATTCGCATGGTCAGTACAGTGAGCAGAGCCATTCGCCGCTCGCTCCGCCCGTTACCGGTCAGTCAGCATGACGTATCAAGTTCGCCGCGAATAATACGTTACAGTTAGGTACGTTTCGCTCCGGTCAGTCGCCAGCAAAACACAGCGCTTAATTTTTGCTTGCTAACTGTCCCGCCCACCTAGACAAGTGGCATGTCGCTAATAGAATAGAAACTGGGAATACCCAGTTCGGAACATATTCCGATATGCACTGCGAGCACTGTAAGGTGTGACGTCAATTTAGTATACTGCGAAGCTGTTCCTTTATACTTAGCTATACTGGTAACTGTTTAAAACGGAACGCAGTCCAGTATACTGTTATCCATGTCATCATTTCTGGACGCTGTTGATCACGTGATCAAAGCACTGAGAGCATCTTACCTCGAAAATGTCAGTGCTTACAGTACAAAAATGGCGACGATTTATGACGTCATATATTTCCCTAGGATACTGCGGCAGTATACTGTCAGTCCATAATGGAACAAATTTCTCACCAGTAAAAGCTCTGGACAGTACTCGCAGTGTATATTGGAACATACTCCATATAGAATGATTATTGTATAGGATTGACATAAACGTTATTTATACGTACCGTTGACTTGTGTCAATCCCGTACAATAATCATTCTATTACATTTCTATTCTATTAACGTTATGCCACTTGTCTAGGGGGGCTGTTTATTAATGGAGTATGCCCTATTCAAATACGCGCGAGAATGATAAATAAACGAGGGTGTCCATTTTTTGCCGCGAAATATTAGAGCAGCGAGGATCCCGTATCGGGCCAGCTGCCAGACGCGCTTGTTTATGAGAAATGGTTTCACGTTAGTTGTAGTTGGTAGTTAGTAGTTCGAGAGGTACCGCCAAAATATGGGATTCTCTTCTAGCACACGTATTTCTTCCTTTCTACAACATAGAGTCCTTTAAACGAGGTGTGAAGAAGCAACTTGCGGGTCGGCAAGGAGAGGACGACTAGTGAGGCATAATCATGTTCCATTAACTGACCTTACATGTCGACTCTGCTTCTGCTTAACATCAGACAGAGCAGTCATTTACTAACCTTTACTAACGGTTTAACGTAAGTTTTTTCCACGAGCAGGATAAAAAAAATAAAAAAATTCTACATTTTTGTTTTTGTAATTTGTTCGCAACAAAATTTGTGTTAAAAATTATTTGAACATTTGTAAGTTTTTTTTTACTCATTTTTTAATTTTCTAGTTTTTAGTTTTTTTATTTTTTTTTCACAGTGTAATCTATTCTACTAATCAAGACCTTTTATTTGATACCCTTATTGAAGGGGTTGTAAAACGAAAAAAAATTAACCTGCCTTTTTGTTGGCGGCCATATTGGATTTTCATTTTATTTTCATAAAGAACTATTCTACTAATCAAGTCCTTTCATTTGATACCCATATATTGAGGTAGTAGTGATAAATTATATGTAACCCGCCATTATGTAGCGGCAGCCATCTTGGATTTACAATGATACCGAATGTTGTCATCAGAACTAAAGGTGTGTACCAAATTTCAGATCAATCCGGATCAACAGGAAGGGGGTCAAATTTCAATTACTAGATTTGACCCAAACAAATAAACAAATAAATAAACAGGGCAAGCTAAGTAAAACCGTTTAAAAGGGTCCAGAAACTGCATATAGTGTTCAGTCATGAACTCATGAATACTGTCTGTCGGTCAGTTACTTTAACCTTCTCACGCTGTTGTCATCACACTTACTTTAGAAGTGTCTTCTCTGCACTTGTTAGTTATTCCCCAATAAACATGTTTCAAGTATTTTTATTATTTTTGAATTTTTCATTTACAGTGCTGTATATAAAATTTTAAAAAAATCATGTAAAAACACAAATGCTGAAAAATTTTCCACGAGCAGGATTTGAACCTGCACCCTTCTGACATTCCAGGTCAGGTGCTCTTCCAATTGAGCTATCGTGGTTCTAACCAGCCCGCCGAAATTATTCAACACTTTTTACTTTGAAAGCCAAAGGCGCCCATTCAATGTCAACAACTACCGTCACTAACATCCGATCATAACATTTTTACAAATATAAAAGATCAGTTAAGAAGTAAGCAAGCTATTTATGAATGTTCAAATCCTGCTCGTGGAAATTTTTTCAGCATTTTTATAATTTGTTCGCAACAAAATTTGCGTTTAAAATTATTTGAACATTAAAAAAATCATGTGTCAAGTAACCACCATAGCCTGAATAACGTTTACAAGCATGTGTCGGCTGCCGGGAAGGCAATACCGACACAACGACAGGAGCTGAAGGATTAAAGAGGCGAGGAGGGATGGATGATGAATAATGATGATATTTGGGACTTACTTGGCGAGCTGACGTTGACGGCGTAGCCACGACACGACTGTCGTGGGGATGGAGCTGAGCTGGTAGAAGTCTCTTATTATTTTGCGCACACACACAAACGCGCACACGCACTTTATGAACTGGTGTACCGGCCGGTAGGCAATTAACGTGACGTCACAGGCGCGCCGATCGTTGTGAACTCAATGCACCGAAAAGCACGCCGCACATCCTTGGAGCTGATAGAAGTTCGCGCGGTCCAGTCAACACACTAGCTCCGCCGTCGGCTTGTGCGGCGTATCTTTTAGTTGAATGAGACCGTCGCGTATATGGCGCGAAAAAAGCCGTATTACTAACATCTAACTTGCTTCTATCGCGCTACAATAAGATATAACAAAAACATAGTTTATTTCGTATACATTTTATACTATACTCTTAGGTCGGAATAAATCCAATAAGTGCCTGTGGCGATAAGCCTCGCTTTTCCTTAACAAAAACATACATTTGAATACAAAAAGAATATGTTACTACAACTACGACAAATAAGTGTGTTTACTGGAACACGTGTGTTATTACGTAAATCTGCGTGTGTACAATACAATAAACTTGAAAAAAAATTTTTTGCTGTTGAGGAACTACCTATTTTATCTCTTAACCATCGGATCACAATAATACTACTGTTATTGTTGTCTTAGCGTCAGACTTCTACAAGTTGGTGGTTAGTTAATCAGGCAGAGATGACCTATTACCTAACTTTTAATAAAAAATATTATTTTGTTTTGTTTAATGTTTACCAAAAAATATTCGCATTATATTTAACGAACCCTCCAATATTACACATAGAAGGTTGTCCTATGAAAAATATATATCATCGTCATCATCATCATCAGCTCATTTTATGTCCCCACTGCTGGAGCATGAGCCTTCCCTAAGGATGGATAGAAAGAACGGGCCATAAACCACCACGCGGGCCCAGTAATGTAATATTCATTATCTGTTTATTGTTAACTTAGCATATTTGCTAACCTGTAAACATTAAATACAAATGTTTATGCAGCTTTTCTGCTTCTTGGATGGACTGGCAACACTGTCTGGTTAAGTTGTCAAAATAGTTGGCTCCTATTATAAATTAGATATAAATTGTTTTTATGCTTATTTATTGCTAAATTTGTTATTAGTGATTAAAAGAAGTGACAAATAACATCTACTAGTGTTTTCTCTGACAAATATTGTGTAGTTTTTAAATTATTTAGTAATGTAATTTTCCAACTGTCATCGCCAGCCGACTGTTAGAACAAATTTTACAAAAAGTTGTTAAAATAACTACTTTGCCGTCGACTGCAGCAACAAAAACCGGGGGAGTATTGTTTTCATTCCATTTATTATAGATATTAGTAACCTAAATGTAAATCTTTACTAAATACTTTATTCAAATTGTAAGTGTCAATGTAATAGCCCAATTAATTGTTATTTTTCTACTTTGTAATTAAGTAGATCAAAGGATTTGCATCTAATCTGCAAAAGTAACTTTGGCATTTCAGTACTGTAATTTAATAAAGTCCTACTGTACTGTACAAATCAGTATCAACTGCATAGTAGCCTACTTATTAGTTTTTGTGTTTGTTCCTATAACCTGTGTCTGTAGTTGTACCAATAATATACAGAATCTTAATTAGATTTATTTAAAGATAAGAAGTAATTTATAATTAAACACAGAAGTCTGCCCTTAACACCATTTGTTTGTGTGACACATCTACCCCCACTAGTTAAAATTAAAATTTATATATGCTCTTATTAGCTGTACATTAAAAGTAAATAAACAAATACACTTGTAATAAATAAGATCTTAATCATATTTTTTTTACAAATTTCAGGTATATATAAATAAAGCCAAACTCAATATGCTGACCCGTAAGGCTGCTACACAAAGTACTGAGCTCAAGCTTAGACAGACACTACATGAGTTAAAAGCGTCACAAGAATCATGCAATCAGCTGCTACGGGAGAGAGATGAGAGTGAGATGGAAATAAAGTCTATGATTGACAGAAACTCACAGCTCAAAAGTGAATTAGGCCAACTACACATTCAACACCAGGATGTGCTTCATCAGCGTGACCAACTTCAAGATGTGATCTCCACCTTTGAACACCAATACAACACCTATGAAAGGGCACTGGACCGCATCACTGAGTTGGAAAGAGACCTTAGTGCAGCCAATCACCAGATTTCTCAACTTGTTGAGTCGCAGAAACAGCATGAAGTGGATCAGACACAATCATTATTTGATGAGCTTATAGCATCACCTGGTGGAATATCACTACAGGAATTTCCGCAAACTAACCAAAAAACTAGTATTAGCAAAATTAAAATTAAAAAGTATGTAAAAATTAATAAATTTATAAGGAAAACTGAAAAGTTGATAAAGAAAAACGACTGTTTTTATAAAAACATTGCTCTTAGAAAGGAACGTATTAGCCTTATTGATTCCTTAGATATATATAACAGTAAATTGGTGGAAAGTAGGCAGATGTATGACCGAGACACTAAACAATTACAAACTGATATCCAACAGTTACACGAGTCACTTGACATAATGACCAAGAAATATTCACTATCTCAAAAACAGATTGAAGAACATATCAAATCAGCCTCAGAGTTAGTAGATCTGTGCAAGTACAATGCTGATCGGTACAACTCATTAATTAATAATGAAATTAACATAAACAAAGAGTCTTCATCGCTGAACTCTAATATTCAGATAAAGTCACAAAACTTGTCTGTTTTGGTTCCCAGTCCTACCTCTGCCTCTCCTCAAACAATTCATAAACCTAAAACAATTCATAAACCTAATGTAACTAAATTAGTAAGAAAAACAGTTATGTATTCAGATAAACTTGGTCAGGGCTTAGGGTTGCTTATGAATGCAAATCTTAACCATTCAATGACCAATATTTGTACCCCAGGTCAATCATTTAATGCTATAGTAAATAACATATCACAGGTTTCACTGAATAGTTCCACAAATGTTATTGTGTTGTGTGGTGACAGTTCACATACTAGGAAACGTGACATTATAAATAATTTTAATATTTTGATAAAACTGCAATCAGATACGAATTGCAGGTTAATAGTTAGCGCTTTTCCCTATTGTACAAATTTAACCTGGGAACAAAATAAGCGCATTTATGACTTAAATTTATTACTATTTAATTTGATTTGTCGTCATAGTGATACTATTTTATATTTCGATATTAATAAATTTATTAATAACTTTACTTTGACGTCAGATACTTTGTATCTTTCTAAGAAATGTAGGACTCAGATAGCTATCTTGTTAGCTTTTAATATACATGATACAGTTATAGGTGGTATAACTAAGTCTTTTCATGATAATAACTTAATCATTAGTAGTTCTACTAATGCAACTTTTACACCTAGTAATAAGGTAACCTCAGATTTAAACTGAGGTCTAAGACAAAAGCCAAGCCCACATCCATTACTATTGTACATCAAAATATTCAGGGTTTGGCTGGCAAGGACTTAGAATTAGAATTATTAGCAAAAAGTCAGGTAATTCATGTATTTTGTATAACGGAGCATTGGTTAAGAAGTCATGACACATCGTTCCATGTGAATAATTTCCAACAAGCAAGCGCGTACGTGCGAAGCTCCGCTATTCACGGCGGTTCTCTAATATTAGTAAAAAGCAATATTAAATACAAAAATCGCAACGATATTGTAGACCTATCAGTGGAGCGTAACATTGAACTATCGTGTGTGGAGTTCAATAGTTTTGTAATAGTGTGTGTATACCGACCCCCATCGGGCAATTTCGATATTTTTGAATCAGTAATGGAAGACGTACTTAGAAAATTAAAATTAAAAAAGAAATTTGTTTTAGTATGTGGAGATTTTAATATAAATATTTTAGAAAACACTTCAACGAGTGTTCGTCTTCTTGCCTTATTTAAATGTTTTAATCTTTTAAATTTATTTCTTGAACCCACTAGAATAACTTCACATTCTGCCACTTGTCTCGATAATATTTTTACAGACTATGACCCTGTTTCCAAGTCACTCATTAGTAATCTTACGTCTGACCATTGCGGTTTGAAGGTGACCTATGATTTTGATATTAGGGATGAACCAAAACTAGTGAACTGTAAACCAGTTACAAAAGAGCGAGTGGAGTGTTTCAAAAATAGTATAGCTTGTAAAATTAATGCATTACCCTTTGTACAAGAGGATCCAGATGTACTTTATAGTAATCTTTTTAACTTAATCAAGACCGAATACAACCAGGTGTTTACACCAAAAACAATAAAAATTACTCATAAACTTAAGTTCTGTGACTGGGCCACGACTGGTATATATAAAAGTAGAAATAAATTGTATGATTTATATAGTTTAAAACAATATAACCAAAATGTTAATTTTACGGAATATGTAAAGAATTATTCGAAAATGTTTAAGAAAGTGTGCATAGTAGCAAAATCTAATTACATTAAAGAAAAAATTAAAAAGTCTAACAATAAAATTAAAGCCACTTGGGACATTATAAACCGTGAAACAGGTAAATTTAAACCACGGGATAATACTTTCACTTTAAAAGTAAATGACAATTTAGTTAATTCAGACTCACAAATTGCTAATATTTTTGATGATTTTTTTGTAAATATACCTGTAACAACAACGTCAAATTTAGATTCATCACCAGAAGTTGCACAAACTTTACTCAAAAAATATGTACCAAAATGTAATCTTTCTTTTCAATTTAAATACACTGATTCAATTAATATTATTAAAACATTCAAATCACTTAGAATGAAAAACACGAGTGATTTATGGGGTATATCTGTTAAAACAATTAAGGATATTATTCATTTTATTGCACCGTATCTCGCTGAAATTTTTAATAACTGTGTCGATAAAGGAATCTTTCCTGACCTTATGAAGTTTAGTAAAGTTATACCTTTATTCAAATCAGGAAACAAAGAAGACCCCAGTAACTATCGGCCCATTTCAATATTACCGGCGCTAAGTAAAATCTATGAAAAAATTATACTCGAACAGTTGATGACATATTTTAACACAAACAACCTTTTACATAGTAAGCAATATGGCTTTACTAAGGGTCGTTCTACTACTGATGCAGGTGTTGCTCTAATAAAACATATATTTGATGCCTGGGAGAAGTCTCAAAACGCTCTTGGAGTTTTTTGCGACTTATCCAAGGCTTTCGATTGCGTTGAGCACCGGACTCTGGTGATGAAGCTACATTATTACGGTCTTAAAGATTTTGCTCTAAAATTAATACAGTCATATCTTTGCTCTAGAACACAAACTGTCGATATAAATGGTACTAAATCATCTGGTTCTAATGTAAAAATGGGAGTTCCACAAGGGTCGATTCTTGGTCCTTTTCTATTCTTGATTTATGTTAATGACTTGCCATTCTTTGTAGAGAACTTCTGTGAAATCGTATTGTTTGCAGATGATACTTCACTCATTTTTAATGTAACTAGGTGTAGGACTAATTATGAAAATGTAAATAAAGCTCTTTCGGAGGTACTCCGTTGGTTTACTATTAATAATTTACAGCTTAACGCTAAGAAAACAAAATGTATTAAATTTATATTACCAAATGTCAGAAATGAACCAATTGATATTAGAATAAACGGTGATCAATTAGAATTGGTGGATTCTACAGTCTTTTTAGGCATAACCCTTGACTCAAAACTTCAATGGAATCCTCATATATCGAAATTGGCCGGTAAACTCAGTTCTGCTGCTTATGCCATTAGAAAAATTAGGCAGTTAACAGACGTTGAAACTGCTAGAACAGTTTATTTTAGTTATTTTCATAGTGTCATGTCGTATGGCGTCCTACTGTGGGGAACAGCGGCTGATATTGAAACTATATTTATTCTACAGAAACGAGCAATAAGAACAATCTATAAACTAGGATCACGAACTTCCTTAAGAAATCTTTTTAGGGAGATTGGTGTCCTGACAGTTGCATCTCAGTATATTTATAATTGTATAGTTTTTGTACGTTGCAATATCAACTCCTTTACTAAACATGGTGACGTACACAATTTCAATACTAGAAATAAGACAAAACTTGTAATGCCACTGTTCAGGTTACAAAAGGTTCTTGGTTCTTTCTTGGGGCAAGGTATACACTATTACAATAAAATACCAAGTACTGTACTAGATTTACCTTTAGATAAGTTTAAAAAACATGTGAAATCTTTATTACTCATAAAAGGTTATTATACAGTCAAAGAATATTTAGATGATAAAACAGCCTGGTTATAATAAAAACAACATTATACTCTAGAATCATCATAATAAAATTAATTTATATAATTTGTATACTGATATGATAGCCTTTATCAACAGTGTCCTACAGATAACAAACAGCGTTGCGTTAAATAGATCACTAAGTTTTTTTTTATTTAGAGTATCTTGAGTGTGTCATGCTCTCTTTACTGTCTCTACGGTGGTGGCGTGTGCGTCGGGTCGTTACGTTCCCTAAAATATGGTTGAGCGAAGCGATGGCTGATTCATATGTCATACTCGTGAACGGGTGCCGCCTGTGGAGGCTGGTCTGCTCACGCTTACTTATCTTATTTTTAGTATTTTTCACTATAATTTGACTTTGTTTTTCTTAAACAATTTTTGACTTCTACGATAGTACTGTAGTGGTACTGTATGACATTGTGGAAATTGTAACTTTTACCTGATGTAAATTTGTTAGCGTAGATTTTTTATTTTGTGTTTATTTTTTTTTTACATGTTGTGGTTGTCTTCTATATTTTTGTGTTTATTGTAATGGAAAGTGTCCTGCTATGATAGGGCATTTTCCAATATTTTTGACGCTGTAAGGGAGAAAAGAGCTGGACACTTGCTGAGTTTCTTGCCGGTTCTTCTCAGTACAAGATCTCCCGCCCAGAGTAGACTTACGAACCGATGGCATAGTGACATTCATAAGAGCTACTTGTAGCCTAAACTGAATAAATGATTTTGAATTTTGAATTTTGAATTTTTTTGAACAACACTTACAATAGCGCCGAGATCGCATATTTGATGTATTTTGTAGCTCGTAGCGAGACGTGACCGTAGCTCTCGTAAGTCTCGTAGCAGTATTACTACGCCGGCCGCCCGCCCCGCCCCGTCTCGTCTCGCTACAGTGCCGTAGTCACGAACTCGCAAAATTAATAGGTAAGTGCCTAATTTAAGGTCCTATAGAAATTAGGAATACATATTATATAACATATTTATCCTTAAGTTTGAATTTTTCTTAAGTTTCTCTTGTATTTCCGTGTTAAAACTCCTTCGAAGAGGTTTTATTGTTTGTGTTTTTAAATACTGCAGTTTAGTTTAGTAAAAAAAAAATTCTGTTTCGACAGATCAATCATAACAGATAGATTATTGATCAATCGCAAAGATTGCTCCGAAGAATATTTCGCACATAACAGAGAGATTAATGTACATTAATAAATAACATGATAGGTACAAATTCTAGTATTAATCACACAAATAAGTCTTGGATAAATCGGAATCCATACTTTATCATTACTAAAAGTTGACTAGTCTACGTTTTGGAATAAGAGGGATCATCTTTGGACACGCTACTAAAGAATAATCTTAATTAAATTTTCTTATAACTCTATTTAAGAGGCAATTGCCTTATAATTATTTCAAAACTTTGGTACAATTTTATTGTGTAGGTACCTATCTTGTTCAACGACTCTTTTTACCTTCCAGTTTATAATAAGTGAGCTTCCAATATTCAAAATCATCAAATTGAGAAAACCATACTTAAACATTACCAAAAAGTAATAAAAACTATTATATAAAAATCATGCGTGTTGCCGCATTGACGCTTACTCCGGTCAAAGCAAGCATATTTTAAATCAACAGAGACAGTAACTTTTTCTGAAGAAATCGGTTTATTTGACACAGCCTAAACAAATAAAGAGAAACGATAAATCCGAGGTGGTACGTCTGACGAGTGCAAAACTGCCGGTTATATCTGGATAAAACCAGTTTTATCTGGATAAAACTAGATTTATTCGGTTTTTACGAGAATCGTAAATCTCCCCTGGGACACCTTTTGTGTAAAATGTTTTATTTGAGATATCAAGCAGCAAGCTCTTTGGAGGCTGGGCACGCGGCGCCGTGATAAAAACATGTTGTAAATAACAAGGGCCGCTTGTTACAGGCCCGGTTTACAGCTTATTTATTCTTTATTATTCTTTGAAATTGAAAGTTACAATTTACGGTATTCATTTATTTTATTTGCTTCGTATTTCGACTTACACGAAGTAGAAGAATAGGAAGGTCTACGATTTGGTAGTTACTATATTCATCACCATCATTATCTCAACAAAAAGACGTCCACTGCTGGACAAAGGCTTCTCCCAAAGATCTCCACAACGACCGGTTTTGTGCTGTTTGCATCCAATAATAATGTAATGTATCATATTAATCAAAGCAAATCAAATCGTTATTGCTAACAAAGTGTGTACAAAGGTGTTAACATTATATTATTATATGGAACTTAAAAACTTAAGAGCCCTTTTCGGACACGGCAATTTTATAGTTTTATCTAAAATGAGTTAAAAACAAAATAAAAATAAAATAATCGTCCATATTTTATTATTTATTACTATTATTATTCTAAATAATTACTAGAAGTGAAGAGTAACCGCGGATCGTGCTCGGTGGCGTGCACTTGGAGAGGCCTATGTCCAGCAGTGGACGTGTGTAGGCTGATGATGATGAAGGTGATGATGATGATGAAGGTAAAGATAGACAGAGCATGTGTAAAACTAATTGCTCGCTAAATTGACTGATAGTCTTCGAAAAATTGTTTTTGTTTCATATATTTTTACGGATAAGCACAGTGCCTTTATGTCACCTGATGATAAGGCCATTGGTGGAAGCGCACTTTACCCGAGATCCTTAAATACTGAAGCACTGGCTAATCTCTAGCTGCCGGAACACAACAATGCTATAAACATTGATGTTATGGCGACATATTTCAAAAAGATGGTGGTAGCTAGCCAGGCGGACAAACAAACACTACCAACCCTCACAACACCAAGTACACAAACATGTACTCACCACTGGGAATCTAACCCAGGACCTCTGGGTCTGAGACTGGTGGTCTTTACCACTAGCCCACCACTGAGGCGGTTTGTTGTTGTTGAGCCTTGTATCGTCTTCAAAGGCCACAAAAGTTAATTAGCTTTTATTAGTACCTACTCGTCAATCAATCCATTGTTATTTCTGTTCATGTATTACACATAGACTAACTTATCGTATTATTCAATCGAAAACCCTTGGTACTGTATTATTCGAGAGCTTTTCATTATCGGTGGTTCGTTTCAATCGGCGCATTTAGTTATTCATTTGAAACATTGCGAAATATATCCACTCACTTGATGGATCTGTATTGTCATTAATCAGGCAGTAATTACTTTGATGTCTGTGGAATATGACAAGGTTTTAAATATAAAGAGTCGCTCGTCTTCTTGCCGTTTCGGAGAGGGAGGCCGGTTTTTGGCTACACGCCATACCTTCACCCAACACAGGCACCCTTTTAACCGGCCCTACACTCACTTTGTCAGTTTGCTTACGCCTGGGCATTAAAACAAATGAACCTCATCGTTGCCTTTGCGGGACTGAAGTGGATATTTTTGGGCACCATGGTCTTTCTTGCCAGCGAAGCGCTGGTCGTCTGTCGCGACACGCGAATCTAAACGACGTCATTCGCCGTGCGCTTTCTACCGTCAATGTGCCAGCTGTATTGGAACCCAATGGGCTGGCTCGTGACGATGGAAAGAGGCCCGATGGAATGACGCTCGTTGCCTGGTCGCAAGGTCGATCCCTGGTGTGGGATGCGACGTGCGTGGACACCCTAGCTCCATCCCACATTAGGGCAACTTCGGTTAGTGCTGGCGCGGCAGCTTCAGCGGCTGAGGACCTCAAAAGGCGTAAATATAGTTCTCTAAGCCTTGGGCACATATTTGCGCCGTTTGGGGTTGAAACTTTGGGACCATGGGGACCGGCAGCTCGAAAGCTATTTAAAGAAATTTCCGCTCGCCTTATAGAGACCACTGGTGACCCTCGAGCTGGCGCGTATTTTGGCCAACGTTTAAGTTTGGTCATTCAAAGAGGCAACGCCGCCAGCGTCCTGGGCACTCTCCCGCTTGGCAGCGATTTGGAGTCCCTTTTTTATTTGTAAAAATTATGTGTATATTTTTATTTCTATTTCCTTTTTTTTTATTATGTTGTAAATAAATATAATTGTAATGTAAATAAATAAATATAAAGCTATACGAGTATGAATGTACGAGTTATATGGGGTTTAATTAGTTCGAAGTGCCAGAATTAGTAATATATTTTTATTCCATACTAGTGGTCGAAATTTACAAAATATATATACAATGTTTACACAACGTAATGCGACACAAATTATGTATACATTTTATCTTTCTGCACTCCTTCTCCATATAAACTTAACTATGCCAAATCTCGCACTCTTCCGAAGCGCAATTTGCTGCAAAAGGCAACAACATCATCATCATCATCTCAGCCAAAAGACGTCCACAGCTGAACAAAGGCCTCTCCCTTGGATCTTCACAATGACCAGTTTTGTGCTGCTCGCATCCAGCGGCTACTTACTTGCGAAGCGCAAAAACAAAAAGAAAAAAAGAAACGCTTCCTTTCTTCACATATTCATATATAGTTTACTGATTGTAGTGGCGCTTGCCGTTTATCTTAACTGATATCAAATGAAGATAAGATCTAAGTTATAGCGCACTCTACCCAAATACCCATACTCTAATGTTAATTAAAAGTTAGATAGAAAGAGCCAGTTCCTCAGGGGTCTGGCTATCTAATTTGGAACTACTACTAAATACTACTGTAGTGACAGACTTAAGTCAGTTGGTAGGTAGCTAGATGGACATAGAAGATGCCCTACTACAAATCCATGTTTGCATCAGAACACAAGGGGGCACTGGGATTCCATTCAGCTATTTAAAATCAAAGACAATGCGGAGTTTGCAATGAGATATATATAAACACCCGTAAATTGACATATGTTTGGGCGATACTTATATTCCAAACAATTTATGGAAGGATGGACAGAGCCACAATAGTTGTGACTCTTAAATTGGAGAAATTAATTCTTGTCGGCCCAGATTAGGGTCAAAAAAGAGAAACTATATATTTGTAGAAAACATATAAACCCAGGTACCATATTATGTACTACCACTATTAATCGAATCCGGGCTCTGAGTCCCGTGTTTACCCACTAGACGTCACATGCGGATGAGATTGTTCCATAAAAATACTTACGAGTATTGTTTCTACATTTGTTTCATCGGTCCCAAAATCACCATACTCGTATATGGTTTTATTGAGGAGCGGCCTGTTTGCTGTCCCGATCGACCGACGCTCGCCATAAATAAAGAGACCGGTTATGCGCGGCTCCGTCCCCGGCTGTTAAGGGACTTGCCCCGGCTTAAAGACGAATGACGTACATTACAATGAAACCTCCAATGGTATAGCGGAGTTTAGAAAAGAGGTTTGAATCTTGTAAAGGGATTTTTAAAAGTCGTTAAATACCAGAATATCCAATCTCATTAGCACATAGCTTATGAACTACTCACATTCTGTAAAGTATCCAAAACGTCAAGATAAAACAATATTTTTCTTTTTAAGCGCCTCTTTGGTCTGGCGGTTACACCATCGGCATTTGACCCAGAGATCTCCGGTTAGATTCCTAGAGGGTGGTAAAGATACATGTTTGTTATATTTGGTTGGTGTTTGGGTTTTGACCTGGCTAGCTACCACCATCATATCTTATATGTCCATAACATGAATGTTAGTAGCATTGTTGCATTTCGACAGTTGGAGATTAGATAGCCATATCCTAAGTACCTAATTACCTAATTCCGGATGAATCGCGCATCCACCTTTGGCCTTATCATCACTTAACATCAGATGAGTTACGGGCTAAGTGCTTAGCTTTACAGAAAATAATAACATAAAACAAAGTCGAGGAGGTCGCGTATAAATTGCGAGTACTGTTCACGCTTTAGAAGACATTATTAAACTAGTTATTTCTTTCTTGGAGGAGCTCTCCTTTAAATACAGGTACGTTATATTATATACTACATATTCTTCGTCAAGAAAATGCAAAACAATCTGAACGGAGCGCAGATGGTTCCGTCGGAGGCATCTTTTATTATGCTCCGGATATAAAGCTTTTTACAGCCTTCAATTTGCACTGAAATATAGATATTTTTAACCTTTCTCTTTTACCTTCCGAGAGTGAAAGGGTTTGCTTAAATTCTACAATTCGGTTATCTTAAAGATTTTTTTGGATGAGAATGGTCTAGCTACACAAAACCACTTACAAAATGCAAAGAGAATTCTTTCTTTATGACTTTTTAGTGACGCTTCTGTTCTCTCTGTGTCTCTTCTATTGTAATAAAAACTTTTCAATTCAAAATTCAAAATCATTTATTCAGTTTAGGCTACAAGTAGCTCTTGTGAATGTCACTTTGCCATCGGTTCGTAAGTCTACTCTGGGCGAGAGATCTTGTACTGAGAAGAACCGGCAAGAAACTCAGCAAGTGTCAAGCTCTTTTTTCCCTTACAGCGTCAAAAATATTGGAAAATGCCCCCCCTATCATATTCCAGAACTGTAACTGGTGCAATTTATGAAAAAGTTTATGTTTTTTAATTAATTACCCTTTTACCTTATGTGGCGTCGAAAGTACTAGCTACAAGCACAATGTTGATAATTTAATTGAGACTGCTACGGATACGATATACACAAGCTTTCCATCTGTTTTTTTTAAATAAACTGTTTTTGTCTTTGAATTTTTGTTTTATAATAACTATTATTGATTGAAAGACGAAGTTCTAAAAGACCTGGAAAAACTTCAGGAGGCAGTTCAGAACCGGGATCAACGGCGCCAACTTGTATCGGAGGCCAAAGCTCACTTGGGGCTAAAGCACCAGGATAGTAATTAAGGAAGTAAGTAGTAATAATTAGAAAAAATACAAAGTGTTGAAAAAATTCCACGAGCGGGATTCGAACCCGCACTGCATGACATACCGGGTCAGGTGCACTACCAACTATGCTATCGTGGCTCAATCTAACTCGCCGAAATAAATCAACACTATCTACTTTTACTTTATAAGCCAAAGGAGCCCTATTCAATGTCGACAACTATATCATCAACTTTGTCTTTTTCAAATTATAATTTGTTGCAACAATATTTGCGTAAAATTATATGAAAATAATCATAGTAGTAATTAGTTTAAAGTTACAAGAATGTTAGAAAGAAAGAAAGTTAGAAGAAGAATCAATAACATAAATACGATGCATCCCAACATTATACAAGTGAACAATTTTTGAAACGCAAATAGCAGAACTGTTCCGTTGTATTGCCAAAGAATAACAAGAAAAATATGCATATTGCAGAAGCGAACATTCATCAACAATGCATGGCCGGCTGCGATCGGAGCGCGCTCGTCATCCCAACACATTCTCTGGGGCCACAACCACGAAAAAAAACACGACTGCCACGACAAAAAGGCTAAAAAAAGAAGTAAAAGGAAAAAAACAAGATGTCATGTATTTATTTATCTGTATTTATAAAAGTGAAATGTCACTCATTCACTCATTGACTACGTATAAAAAAAATCAAAACTGCTTGATTAATAAAACTGAAATTTTCATCGCAGTCGGGGGACCGTACCATTTATCACATACGCAGAAAAAATCTGCAACACACATAATTCTGTCAAACTTGTTGGCTTACTTTTGAAAAATAACACAATATGAAATACCTTACGATGAATTTGTTGAAGTTTATCAGCATGAAACAGTACCTGAAACATGACAAAAAGGGTTATAATTATTTAATTATTCTTCATAAATTTATTTTTTATTCAAATTCGATAAGAGTTAGTCTGTATGTAGTGAATACAGATAGACAGTAGTGAAAGCACGTACAGGATTTTTTGTGGGGGGGGGGGTCCATTTACTTCGACCAGTTTGACAAAACAGTTGAGTATATATATCTACACAAATTAAATATTTATAAAATACAGTGAAAAAATTAAATTCCTACCCGACCGAGCCAGGAATCGAACCTGGTTCTTGCGCAATCCGGGCGGCTGCACTGACCATTATGCTACCGGAAAGGTAAGCATTGAATTTTTACACTGCTTTTTAATTTTTGATTGCTTTTAGCGGCATAGTGCCATCTATCCAACGGTTATTGCAACCGATGGCTATGCAGATTCATCTTTCTTTTCAGTGCAGCAATTAGCACTTAAAAATAAAAAGTAAAATTTACACAAATTAAATTAAATTAAATTAAAAATAGAGTAGTGGCACTATTGTTGGACTGTTTATTTTTAAGACAAAGTGTTTGACACATTTTGCGTCACCAAAAAATAACATAAATTTTCATTGATATTTTACAAAATTACAGCTAGAAAGGCGGTCGGTCGAAGGCTCTACCAAAATGCGAACTGGTGGTAGATTTAGTATGTTATTTTATTAGTTTTTTTATTATTATAGTTTTGACGTCAATAAATGCCTGTGAAGGCTTAATGTTGAATAAAATGATTTGACTTTGACAATGGTGAAAGAATTTTTTAAATCGGTCAGTTTTTGAGTTTATTAGTTGCAAACATACATACATACATACATACATACAAAAATACAAAGGTTTCCCTTTTATAATATTAGTATAGATATTAGGATGAGCTCGATGGCGCAGTAGTTAACGCGCCCGGTCTGCGAGTGCTGAGGTTAAGCAACTTTCGCAAGGCCGGTCATCGGATGGGTGACCAAAAATTTATCATCTCGAGCTCCTCCGTGCTTCGGAAGGCACGTAAAGCCGATGGTCCCGGCTGCATTAGCAGTCGTTAACAACCACCAACCCGCACTGGGCCCGCGTGGTGGTTTATGGCCCGTTCTCCCTATCCATCCATAGGGAAGGCTCATGCCCCAGCAGTGGGGACATAAATGATATGATAATGTAAGGAAACAAATGTCGGTCACTGATGCCGCTACTCTGCCTATCTATCATAATAAAGATTTTGTTGCGACAACATATCCTTGATCACTATGTGAACCAAAACTCCCAGTAAAATGTATTGCGGAGAAAAAATCAAATAGGAAACTTTGCAAGAGTTTGTCGCGCAATACTCCGAAATTCTCCGAATATCGTTTCACCGAACATTATCGCAATCTTTTTGTGAACGCGTCTTCAAATCTGTAGTCTGTATCAATCGTGGGGAGATTCTTTTCTATCTCGACATTATGTAACTGTGTGACCGCAATCATGTAGTATGTATCTTTTTTCGCTGGGTCTAAGAGCGACTACACCAGTATACGAACTTTTTGGTTCAAACACTCACTTCTCCAATAGGTCACAAAGGTTAGCTCATCAAACCAAGACTGTAGTGTATACGCATATCTACCAACTTTTATATTAATCAGTTTTCAAATAACAATAACTGTGTTACGGAGGCGTAAAAAATAGATAAGCCAAGCCAGCCAAGAAGCTAAGAAAAACTAAAGAGCGTTGATAGCTTCTAGAAGAAATAGCAAAGTATAAATATACAAAAAAGTATTTACTCCGTGCCAAATTTATTTACAATTTGATTGACTTAATTGTCGATATTAATGTGAAATAATGATGGACTATATGAACGTGCATGAGTGTTAAGAAATAAAACATAACAGTGCAACGTCCCTTTTAAAATTCTCTCAGGAAGTCCGCGTGAGATCTCAGTAAAGTCCCACATCTTCAATCAATTTTGACACTAGCAAAAATGCATACCGCACCAAGTCATTAATTAAGAAAAAAACAGGTTGGCTAAAGTTAAATCTACTATGGCGGTCCGGATTAGTGTATACCCAATATTATACATAGTCTATGTTAGTGGCTCTCGGGCGGCTGTTGACCCGCGGGACGCAGTTCGTAGACCCCTGTACCATAGACTAGAGGGTTATCTTAGTTGGAGACTAGGTAAATATTTGTTTGTATTTGTTGTTACAAGAGAGGGTACGCGTCGTAAGCCGTCGGCCGTCGTTAAGCTGGTGAGTGCGTGTTGATGATCGAGATGTGGGGGCGGGAAGATGGACCCTGGGTAATGGGAGAGGCTCATTAACCTTGATGACCTTGTTCTTTATTGCCTTTTTAAACGCTTGCTGTGTTTCACTTTTGGTTTTTCTACAATATTCAAAATAGTATGTTCCAATGAAGATGCTATTTTTATTACATTTTATTTAAATTAAATATGTAAACTGCAATGTGCGCTTTTCGTGACAGGAATGAGAAAGCCAATTCACGGCAATTTGACGCTTTCAATATATGATGACGTTGATATCTAGTCTTAATATAAATGCATAATTATATAGCTATAAATCCGTTGGTGTGTATATTATATCGTGGTTGGAAATTGATTACAAATAACGTTTAAGAAAATAAAGTTTAAAGACATCGTTAACCCCGCATCTGGCATCTTACTTCTTACTTGTATTGGCCACTGAATTTAAGCGTCCTTCAATAAAACGTACATACGTGCCTAGGTACTTACAATAAAAATGTAGAATATTTGTAACAGTTTGCTAGAAATCATAAAAAATGTCAGCATAAAATCGACCAGGTATGACAGCAGTTCAAAGATATATACACTTCTAAAATTTCGCGTTCCATAGTTAAACAAAGAATTTAAACGGGGATTAGCGCAATACCTTTTCACCAATTAGTTTGCGTTAATCCCCGTTTAAATTCTTCTTTTCTTAGTTAAAGGATCTATATTATTTCCGCGATTTTACCGTGAAACACAAATGCAAGGTGAAACGCGAGATTTTTTCTATATCAAACATGGTTAGAGCGGAGATAAAGACGAGATTGCCCGCTGTAATAAGCCGAGACCGCCGGTGGCCCGTAATTTGGTCCCGTAAAGGCTTTATGACGTTGTTAGTGCAGATCCGGCGGCTGGTCACCCTTGCATTGGGGTCACGGCACAGTATAACCATAGTGGTAAGTTGTCTTCATAGAACAGTCAAGTACGCTCTAGTGGACTAGTGCATATACAGGTAGGTACAGTGGACTAGTATAGACTGATAAAGATGTAAAGCACGCAATAGGAAAGCTGGAGTAGATTCACTGTTGTGTTCTTAGAAAATACGCTACTTGATATTCCTATAATGCAGGGCACTGTTACTGCGTCTGTGGTGACATAATAACAATATATGTACGCATAAAATGTCGTGATCATCAATAGCTGTCAACCACTTACGTTCTTACCTAAATATTATGTAGTTCTTTGATTGCTAATATTAAATTTACAGAGTTCCAGATACGTATTACGTAATGAATGTAATACCTACGAGTATTATGCAATATTACTAAAATGTGTAAATTTTTATAACGGTAAAATATAAATACTTGAGTTTAGTTATGTTGTATTTTTATTTTTTATGCTAGACTGAAACTTATACTAAAACATAAATTACCTTTGAATTTGAATTTGAATATACTACTTAACCTTTGCAGTCTTATGGCTATAATTCGCACACGAGTGAGGACATGACTTACTGTAGTTCTGATTATATTATGGTCAAGGCTCGGTTCTTCAAGCTCGCCTGCGGTGAATATTTGGGCTGCGGCGAAGCAACGGCTGAATGTATTGCAGTCTTGATTATATTGCATAAATAACATTAAAGCCATTGTGGTGTTCAAAGAACAATTTTATATGTTAATTAAATTAAAGATTAAAATTATTCGTCTTTTTTGCTTAAAACTATAAAAATATGCATAAATCTTAATCGTACCTATAGCAAATTGACTTGTTCAAGCATATAGTTCTCTACAATAATACGGAGTGATATTAGCCCGACCCGATCCGAACCCCTCGGAGAATCTAGTGGGGCTCGGGGACAGGCACTAGTGCGTGATGCCATTCCCTCTAGAAAACCTCTGACGGTGCTTCGTTTCATACGGCTTGAGGAACCCTTTAAGTTTCTCGCCACCCCCAAAAAAGTCCGGTGAATCTAAAAAGCCCAGTGGCAATCAGCAAACAAAAAAAAGGAGTGATATTATCCGTTTTATACGTGTGCTCATTATAAATGGTCAGTTCCTCAGTATAGTGCGATTCAAATAGGATAGCGGTTGTGAAGTTAGTCACAAGTCGCGTCGCAGTAGAGAATTTCGACGACGACGACGTCAGGTGGGACGTTACAGGGCGGGTTACCTGCGCGCACCGCTCGCAGCATACTTCACAGCCGCCATCCTATACGAATCGCACTGTAATAGAGGATGCCGGGTGAAGTGCACTTCGACTTTACCGTCATTTATCATCAGGTGACGTGAAGGTCAAACCCTCCACCAATCCATGGTCCTGCCTACCTTGCGGCATACGGACCAAATCTCGGGAGAGCGCGAGGGTAACTAGCATAGGCTCTTTCCCCGTCTGCGCTATTCACTTCGCTCCCTACAAATGTTCTAATTCCATCCCTTCTGTTACCAACTCTCCCCCTTCTGGGGCGTGAATACCACAGTACATGACTTTGCGTCGGGCTGCTCTACACGTCAAGTGCTTCTATGCACTTGACCTTGATAAAGGAGAGCCAGCGTTGATCAAGGGAGTAAAAACTGTTACCCAATGTTCCCGGCCGGCTGATTTACCGCTCAGTCACTTTTAACGCCCTTTTTAATTAAGGCGCTTGTTACTGAGACCATACTTTATCGCTGTTACTTTAAAATATTTGATCGTAGAATTGGATTTTTATTTGTAATTACGAACCGCCTCAGTGGTTTAGTTAAACCACAGGTCAGATAGACACCGGGTTTGATGCTCGACGTGAGCGTGCCGTACGGTAACCAAACTGAAGATGTATATGTTATTGTCTTCAGTTTAGGTAGGGTTTATTTTAAGTAAAGCTAAGTAAGGCTAGTTACCACCATATTATCTGAATTTGTGGTACACTATGACCAATGTGGAATAGTATCTCATATAACTATGTTAATACAAATGTTGTTTTCTCAGTTAGATATAAGATAACCAATTCCTCTGTAAGCACAGTAAGTAGTCAGTAGTAAGTACTCTTTGAATTTTCCCACATCCATCCACATCCAAGGGCGTGGGAAAATTCGAATACCGATTTATTTCTTAGTATATTAATGTGTTCAAGTACTTGTCACTTGTCTTTCCATTCTCGACATAGCTGAGATTACGACACCTCATACTACATCTAAGTCTGTATGTTGCTAAATGCCTTTCTATGTTACGGCTGCTTTACACCGGCATGAACCACAGGCCCGCTCTCACCCTAGACAGCGCTGTACTTACAAGATAGCTGTTTACAATGTATCTAATGAGATCGACAGGTGCCAGTAACAGCTCTAATGTAGCCATTACACTTTTCGTAATATAAAGTCTTTTATTTCGTTACTTAGTTTACATCCGAAATATGTCATTAACGTTGCAAACACATACCTACTCTATCATATACAGGATAAGTTCGGTTTTACAATCCAGTATCATTATCATACACTCTAGTGCTTGGCTCAAGCTTTTCCTTGTAGTATATAAGGAAAAGAAAGTGTACATATAAACATGTAGTACCCGGATGAACGAGCTTTACTCGGTATTTTTTTACGGATAAAACGGCGTTTTCTAAATATGAAACCTAGCTAGATCGATTTATCGTCCCCGAAACCCCCTGCATACTAAATTTCATGAAAATCGTTGGAGCCGTTTCCGAGATACAGATTATATACTCGTATATATGTACATATATACAAGAATTGCTCGTTTAAAGGTATTAGATATACATATTACAAGGTTTTTGGTAAGCAAATTAATTTCGTTAAAATATTTATTTTAGATAGGTAGTACAAACGCCTCCAGATCAACTTATCCAAAACTGTCAAATTTCTTCAATAAATAATCAACCATGTGCCATATACATAAAGTTTAAAGTTATTATATATTGAGGAAATTTCACAATTTGTGGTAGTCTGATGTGTAGGCGTGTGTGTGTACACAGTCAGATCGTGCATATAACTCAACACGCTGAGCGGAAACCAAAGGCTAGTGCTTTCCAAAGCACAGAAAAACTCGAGGTATTTGACTCTGCTTCTGTTTTACATCAGGTAGAGCAGTCACTTGCCAAGTCTTCTATAAAAAAATTCGTCCTCCATCTGATATTACGGTACCTTGGCACTTACTTAACTTGCACTGTCACATCTCCGCAACCACTCCACCAATAAACGTGTTGCTTGATGTGCTATCGTGTCACTTAGTTGTCTTTACAATGTAAACTATAATACATATTTCACACGTGTTTGTGATGTAGGGCGTAGCAGGTAAGCTGGTTTATAATAGACAAATAATATATACAAATATATACTCAACACTGCTGAGATGACATTTTATTGCTTTTACAGGACATTAGTACATAAAATAACAAATAGTTTACACGGAAATACGTACCGTATATAATGCGTACACTAAACACAAGGTGGAGGCATACGTACATCTCTTGCTTTGACTCTGTACAGAAAAATCCTTTCCTTTATCATTATAGTTCACTGCAACGAGTTTTTCTAACAGTAAACTTACAACGCAATCTGTCTTTGCACCTTACCTATCCACCTGTTTCCACGTCGCTTGAAGAGAAGATTACGTTATAAACATACAAAAGTCTCGCGAGAACGTCTGCAGACAGATACAAATCTGCTTTTGTCTGAACGCTCAACACGTTGGAACAGATTCCTTTAAAGCGTATCCGGGGCAGTGCAATTACTTTGCACTTTATAAAAGAATTCTCTTTTAGGGTAGAGTTTTTCTAGATAGGAATAAGAATAAGAGTAATATTCTTACTTTCTCTTGTTGTTGAAAAATGGTACAAAAAATAAAATATTATAAAAACACAGATCAAAATTCTTATCTCCTAGTTACCAGGGGTTCCCAAACTATAATTAATATATTCGTTTTTGGCAGAGAGTGTGAAAGTGTTGTGTGTCGAGTAATTGCTTGTGTAGTGTTAGTGTTAGTGTAAGTATATATACTGCAGAACGCAAGAAAGTGATTTTTGTCAAGTCCTTGATATTAGGGACTTAGTTGTGTCGTAGTCAAATGTGGATAACTATCTGACCACTTCAGCTTGACCTCCCTCATTGAGCGGATCCTTAAGTTGCAGCGGGATGCTACTACGTTATAGGTCACCGGGTGGCAGTATCGGGAAAATCTCATAGCAAAACTGGTCTAGACTGTAGGTACAGGGAGTCTATAAACTCGTCTATTAAGTAGTGTTTTGCAGTCGGGGGAGTTGATAGAAGATTTGTGAGCGGACAGGCAGGCCTCCAAAATGTAAAGCTGTCTCACGTGAAGCACTTCAGTCTCAATATATAAGTCGTTGGTCGGACCTACGCGACTTTCTCAACATAACTTTTAAAATTGCACGATGAGCCCTTTCGAGTTCGATCATGGAGGACTTTGCCGAGGCGCCCTAAATCCCTATGCAATATATGATGACTGACTGTGAAAACGCATAGTATATAGTCCTCAAAGTACTTAAGCTGGCAGAATTTCTTAATATGTACTTAATACGCTTCAAAATACGCTGACACGTCCACTCGCTGCAATATCAACCGAAGAAAAAAAAACATCATAACATCATTTATATTTCATGTTATTTGTACTGTCATATCTTAGAATTGCTTTTGATAATTAATAATATTCCTTTTCACACAAAAATGCCATTGATTACATTCACCGCTCTCCCGCCCGCAAAAAAATGCACATGCAGAAGAATCGACGGATGCAAGCGGACATGCACATCAACACCGATACTTCTGCATACATGTGCATATTTTTGCGGTCGAGGGAGAGCGGTGCGTTCGTACTGCATACAAGCTTGATAAACGAGTGATTTAGCACTACATATTGTTTCAATTACATTTTTGTGTTCCATGAATTTTCTGCAAAGTAACGCATTCCATTAATAAATATTTCTTTTGCTAGAGTGAAGCGCTTGGCCGTAGCACAGTAACGTATTCGCAGTACGCTGCTTTGTATTAAAATTCTAGCGACCTTCCCGCTACATCAACATATCCACCAATATCTCGTGATGATTTTACCAACTTAGAAATCAGAATGTTTTCAGGCAGCTTTTCATTCTTAATACCATCGTGAGAAAACATGCCACTCTCTCTTACAATCCTGTTATAAGCCTGAAATACGTTTCAGGCTTATAACAGAATCTACGGATGATCTACGGATGATACGGATCAGACCGTGGTTGCCATATTGAACCGCACAAATCAGTCTTTGCATTGTGCTACTTTCGTTACGCTATACAACAAAATTAATAGAACGTTAAATATCTTTCCAATGACTGTATCTACATGTAATAGGTCTGTTACAAAATGGTTGAAATCCCTTTCATATGAGGAAACTGAAAGCCTATTGAAGATTTCTGTCTATATAGATTAATTTTTATTTATTTGGTTTTTATTTAGTTTTTTACTTTCTGGTATCATATTGATCAATAATACACTTGATATCTTATTATTACAGTTAATAAACTACAACTCCAATAGTATAGTTGAATAATTGTAAGTATTAGTCGCATGCTGTTTTTTTCATTTTATTTTTTGAATATTTTCTGTTTGTTTAGATTTTGTTCAGTTTTTTACTTACCTATAAGATTAATGTCCCTTTTTAGGAACACGTCCGTTAGCCGGAGGTGGGCGTTAATGGCTGCAACGCAGTTTTACACTAAAAGCAGATATTATCGTATACCTGTCATTTATTTATGCATGTTAAAATGTTCCAAATAAACTTTTTTCATTTTTCATTTCATTTTTCTAGAAATCGTTAAGTCAACATTGCTTTATTATAAAATGATCCAATAGTTATTTTTGAGTTTACCTAAATGTGTCAGTTTTACTTTGTTTCCTGGTTTGATCTGTTTCAAAACATTATCTCGCTCGGAAACTTCATCTTGCATCTAACAAAACTCTTTAGGGGTTCTTCCGACCCCCGTAAAGCGTTAGGAAACACCTGAGGCTGTTCAATTTAACGGCGCCTTAGCCAGCTGAGGACTCACGGCCGCTCAAATGTCTCGAGAACGATGAATTATTTACGTACTCTCGAGGCACGTGAGAATTTACCATGTGAAATGTATCAGAAGATTATGATAAGATTATAACTTACGGCGAAATACTCTCGTCTTGTGAACGTACAGAAGTTGTTTTAGGTTATTTTTGTGCGATGGTTTGAAAAGCTAAAATAATATGTAAAATAAACGCGAACTGATCCTTATAAAGTGTTCCGTTTCAATACAAAAGTTGTGTTTTATTTATGAAAGGGTAAAATGCGTGGAGATTCCTTTTGATATGAGGTTTCGAATGTTCATATTGCTCACACCAAAGTATGAGACTTTGATGTGAGCAATGTGAGTAAGTAAGTAAGTACTGTAGACAACGTGTAACAGAAAAGTGTGGTAAAAATTAAAAGATCCAAAGTGTATACGATCCAAATCTTATATGCAGAGTTACTAAGACATAATTACCAATAAATTTGCTATGCAATTTTTAATTAAATATTTCTATTGTGACGACACATCAAATAAACAAGTCACAGCCCTAGTGGTTTAGTAACCTGTGTGTACTAACATTTATGATCACTGCTGCTTGCTTATGCGCTGAAGTTAGCGAAGTCATGCGCTGACGCGCATGACTTCGCTAATATAAATATTTAATTTACAATTGCATGCCAAATTATATTAAATAATTATGTCTTAGTAACACATACAAGATCTAGGTCGGATATACTTTGGATCTTTTCATTTTTATATTACACGTTGTTATAGTAAGGTTGATAAAGCAGGTCTTATTGCTAGCAAATATTAACTACTAGCTTACCCGGCGGTCTGCGTACCGCTTTGACAGTTTCTATGACAACTAAACAAACAAATCGTGATATAGTTTACGCGTGAAAGCGTATCAAACAAACAAACAAACTGACTTTTTATTTTTAATAATAAGCAGGTATCCTATGTTTTTGATTATACCCTTGAGCATATGTGTACAAAATTTCACGATGATCGGTCTAATAGTTAAAAGCTTGAGTGTGAAAGCGTAACAAACATTAAACAAACAAACTCACTTTCGCATTTACAATATTAGTTAGGATTACTCTAAGGGATTGTTTAATCATACTCTTTCAGGTCTATACATAATAAATATTATGGTGTGATCAAATAAATTGCTAGTAAGGACAATATAGTTTTATTTATTTATTTTTTATTTATTTTTATTTATTTATTTTATTTTACTTTAATTAAAACGGTGTGAAAAAAAACCAATTACATTAATTAAAGATTACACATTACAACAACAATTATGAAATACAATTAAAAACAGGATAAATATTCGCATAAAAATAACAGTAATAAACACATGTTACAAAAAGCTACACACGCACTCACACACACTCATACCTTTCCTTCACAGTAACGCAGGCAGTCCGACAATATCTTCGACCATCCATCCGCAAACAAGTCGCACTCAGGATTGGTATCTAGGAGAGCATTGAGTGATGAAAGGCTGCGTGGTATAGGTGACTGGCGTCGGGCCACTGTTCGACAAAATGGTACCGCAAACAACTTATGCCTTCTGCTACGATTGTAGTTATTAGGAACAAATAAACGACACAAGTCACCGTGCAGATTCAGAGCATCAATCCTACCGCGAAGTATTTTACACATTATTATCATTTGATGCCTATCCCGTCTGACCTCCAGCGAGTTATACCCGAGGCACCCAAGAAGAAACTTGGTCGGGTACATATACGGATAATATCCATTTACACGCTTGTACAGATACCTGAGGAAAGCTTTTTGTACTTTTTCAAGCATAAGCACGTATTTGCTTTCGCATGGACTCCAGATGCACATTGCGCTTTCCATTTTTGCCCGTACTAGGGCAGCAAATATTAGGCGTATAACACTATAATTATGGAAGTCACGGCAGTTTCTCAGCACAAAACCCAATCGCCTAAAGGACTCTTTGGCGAGTGCGATAACATGGTCGTGAAATGTTAGGCTTCGATCGAACGTGACTCCTAGATCTTTCACATTGGTTGCCCGAGTTAATAACTTACCATTAAGGATGTAGGGGTATACTATAGGCTGCCTCTTTCGGGTAAAGGTCATTGCGGAGCATTTAGCCGTGTTGAATTCTAACCTATTTTGCTCACTCCACTGGTAGACTGCATCAACATCACGTTGTAAATCCCGGCAGTCCACATCAGATTTTATCTCTCTAAAAAGTTTTAAATCATCTGCGTACATCAAACAGCGTGAGTTCTTGAGTACGCTGGGGAGATCATTAATCATGAGCAAAAATAGGAGGGGTCCCAATATAGAGCCCTGACTTACCCCAGAACGTGTGTGATACGGACGGGACTCGTATACACCGAGCCTGACCAACTGTTGCCGATCCCGAAGGTAGTCCGCGAGTAGTCGAAGAAGTCTTGGGGTAAAACCTAAGGTGCAAAGTTTTACAAGTAAAACATCATTGTCAACCCGGTCAAATGCCTTACGGAAATCAAAATAGAGTACATCTACCTGGGAGCAATTGTCTAATTTAACAGAAATATACTCGACTAGATCCAACAAATTTGTCTCAACAGATCTTTCAGGTCTGAATCCGTGCTGCTCATTGCAAAGGTACTTGTTTACTTGTGAGTATACGTGTTTGTGTATAATGCTCTCAAATACTTTGGCAGGAGAAGACATGACAGCAATCGGTCTGTATTCCTCAACCCTGGACTTGTCTGAGCTTTTGGGTATTGGGCTTACTCTAGATAGCTTCCATTGGGGCGGATATTTCCCAGTCTCTAATGCGACGTTAAAAATATGGCACAGTGGTATGCATAGTGCTTTATTTACATGCTTAAGTAATACTGGGGGAACACAATCAGGTCCCATGGAACTATTTGACTTTAGCCTGTTTATTCCACAGTAATATCTCACAGTAATTACGTTCCTGACCCATCAGTGAAGTGTAAATAAACTTAATGCATTTTGAATCTAGTCGGAGTTAGGTAGTAGGAAGTAGGTAGGTACGACCTACGTGTAGATTTTGAGCTGAGTATTATTAGAGGCTTAGTCCCAAGCGGGGCGGGCCGCGCTGATATGATAAGTAAGCTAATTGAAATTTTGTTACTTAATTATTTTATTACTGCTTATTTAAAGTTGGATTTATTCTTTGCATTTTTAATTTAAATTGGCTTCTATTAGATACTAGTACCTACTTACATTTTATAAATGCGTAATAAGATATAAAATCAGTCTCACCATCATAAGTCCTAAGGTACACACTGATAATTAGATAAGAGAGTTTGCCTCTGCTCCAGATCATGAGCCTCTCGGATCCACGAACCTTGATATATCATCCACACAAAGACGATCATCCGCACTGTTCTTGTCAACGAATGAATCCAATGTTTCAAAGAATAATGGTAAAAGATTGTCTCTAGCTACAGTAACTTCGTTTATCCACTAGTGTCTATTAAATCATGTTTCTCAACACTTATTGTTTGAGTCAGGCATGTAGTTGCTTAACTTGCATGGCGAGAAATAAAGCCCAAGTATAAAGTATTAAAAAAACAGACATAAAACTGAGCAGTACAAGATGTAAACCACAAGTCAACATGACGGAATGATATTAAACTGGAGATCCAGCCAAAACGTGCCATTACACATTACCTACAGAAAAGATTCCGAGCATTAGCATAATTATATCGTTTCACAAATTCGCTCTAACGATAAATACTGGAACTCCGCACGAGTCGTTAGCAAAAATGGCGGCGAAATGGAAAGACAAATTAGTCGGCTTTTAGAAAACAGGGACCGAAATTTGGGGTTTCGGCATATGTGAACATAATATGCCCAAAAAGTAATGTTGGTTCATTTATTTTCTCCTGATCGCTTGATAGGAATTAAGAAGGCGAACTAATTAACTACGCTGAACTAATAATTTCATAATAAGAGAATGGACAAACATTATATGATTAAGCGGAAGGTCTTTGGTAAGCAAATTAATGTCTTTAAAATATTTATTTTTTAAATATATTTAAAAAAATACTACACACAAACATTTACTCTAATGGAATTTGTATTCGCGGCATTTATTTTGCAGTTAGGCACGCTTACTTTCTGCTTTGGTTAATATTAACCAACCCGGACATCGATAATTAACATATCATCGCAAAACATAACATAACATATAATCGCGTGAAAAAACACAATATTTAAAACCTTAGGTATATAAAAACAACACATTATTATTTTAAAGCATCTGGGTATTAGAATTATGGGTCTCTATCGGATCGCCTAATTTTTGTACGCCTAATTTGCAATGGCACCCAAACGAAAAGCCTAAAATTTTTTCGCCTAATTTCACTCTTCAGAATCGTGTTTGCCCTAATTTCACTTCGCCTAACTTTTTATCGCCACATTGTCATTTACCAAATGCGTCATTTGGCAGAACAATTCGTAATTCCTAAAGTTTACAATTCCTAAATATTAATTCGCACAAAATTAAAAATAAAACATGCAACATGCATGCAGACATGCAGCATAACATGCAGCATGCATGCAGACATGCAGCATGCAAGCAGAAACACAGCATGCGTGCAGCATGCATGCAGATATGCAGCATGCGTGCAGGCATGCAGCATGTAAGCATGCAAGCACGCATGCAGCATGTAAGCGTGCAAGCAGGCATGCATCATGCAAGCAGGCATGCAGCATGCAAGCAGGCATGCAGCATGCATAGTTTCCGTCACGGCTTCGGCGCTGCGGGGCTCCGGCGGTCCCACGCGAGCTTTTATATTGCACTCTAGCGTAGGGCAGACAAGACTACGTGGAGTCGGGTTTGCAGCGATTCGCTTCTGTCAATTTATTTTCTCAATAAAATTCTATGCTTTTATTCCAATACATTATTGGCACATTTTATTTTAGATATGCTAAAATTAGAGCTTTTATAAATTTTGCGAAATAATCGTTATGCCAAAATAAAGTTATGCCAATATAAAGTTATGGCAATATAGTTTAGGCTATTTTACATTAGACATTCTAAAATTGGGCCTTTCAATTCTTAGGCCAAACTATAATGGTGGCAAAACAATTTTTAGGCGAAACAATAATTGTACGTTTTAAATTTAGGCCAAAACGGTTTGGCCAAACCATATTAGGACAAACAATTTTAGGCGAACCGAAGGGCACCCGCATCTGGGTATTAGAATTATCCAAGCAAAATTTGTATTCTAAACTGAAATAACTTTAAATGCCTGACGAGCTATTTCTAGATTATTATGGAACAAACATCTATCGCATAGTTGATTGCTCAGATAAATACTGCACAGTTAGAATTATATAAATCATAGAAAAATAACTGACTATCTATAGGCACAGAAAGAATCCTAATACAAAAGTAAATAAACTTTAAGACGTAGGTAACTAACTTACTACACAGACGACCGTCGCGGATGGCCTAGAACATATTATTACATCTTGGGGAAGAAATAATCGTGTTAGAACTTGGTAGACGGGCAGGACTTCGGGTAGCGTATCTAAGTTTTGCTACAGGCTTTGTAGGAATGTTGGCTGCATTTATAAGACTGATATTTGTAGTTGGTTTGTCCGGTTTGTCCCCATTGAGTCCACTTCAGACCAAATGTCCTCCTTTCTTCTTTTCACTTCCTTTTGTTGCCCATCAGTGGTCCATCTGGTTGATGTGTGTCGTCCTCATCACCCAATTCTACGCTTCAAGACCAAAACCTAGGACGTTTCCGAAAAACTTGCCCAAATAAAATGACAATCTTTCAATTGTCATTCTTCTCCACAGTTAATAGGCGTCCCGATTAGAAGTAAATAAATGTTTGGACGATTCAAAAATACCTTACTTATTTATTAGTTTAATTGGATGAAAAAATATCACCGGCCATTTCCACCGCATGTCATAAACAAGCTTTAGGCCGAAGCCGTTGGACTACAACCCCATCATAAGATATCGGCGCAGCAAACCAAGAAAATGGCGTCGAGAGCTGTTTCTGTTCATTTGGACAGGCAAAACCTCATAAAGCTTGTATAGCTTTACCAAAACCTCAGAAGAACTTTAAAAAAATACCTTTTTAATTTTCAATTAATACTGATTATTATCGTTAATCAACTAACTTTACAAATACAAACATCATTTTATTGTTTAATATTAAAAGGAGGCAAACGAGCAGGCGGGTCATCTGATGGAAAGTAATCGCCGCCGCCCATAGACACAAAACCAAAGTAATCGCAAATGCGTTGCCGGCCTTGAGGAAGGAGTTGGATCTTGAGGAGAAAGTAGGGATTGGCAGGGGGGAGTGAGAAATGGGCCTCCGGTACTTTCACTCACCAGACGAAACACAACAGCAACGAGTGCCATTGTTTTACGCCGATATTCTGTGAGAGGGTGGTATTACGTCGGGTGAACCTGCCCATTTCGTGCTGCAACGCAGCGTGGCTCTACCACTCAGAGAGTGTCACTCATTTAGCACCCCCCAGGAGTCACGTGTAGGGTCACAAGGGTAAACCTACGGACGCGAGTAACTTTAACCCCCAAAAGTATAACTATAAGTATAACTTTCACATTAACGCCAAAAGCCCCAATAGAAAGTCAAAGAGTGCCTAAACAGCTCTTTTGGAACTAAATGGGACACAACTGGTTCGTAACCACGCGAAACGAGAATAATGATAAAGTTTGGCGCCGCGCCACGCCCCGGCCGACGGCGCCGGCGTCTCTGTGGTCTTCGCGACCGATTAGCTCTTTTGATGGCGAAACGAACTGTGAACGTTTGTTGTTTCATGGCCACAATTTGCTTTTTAAAGGCGAGTTAGAATAAAGTTTGGTTAGATGGCAAATTTTGACGGAGGAAACCATTATGCTGAAAACAGACTTTCTTTGACGTAGATTTAAGTTGGTCACTGGATATATTGTTAAAAATAATGAAAATAGGCATTTTATATTTCAAATAAAGCAACATACTTAGTAACAGGAAGACATAGAGAAAGTATATTGCGAACTACTATTTTTACATAATAGAATAGAAACAATTTCTTACGCACAGATATATTTAGAAATAACAGTACTAAACAGTTGTGAATTAGAATAATTCAAATTAAGATACGTTTTAAACGTTGAATTAATTATTATTATAATTAAAATATCAAAGCTATTATTTAAATTTTCCTATATTAGAAATGGGGGAGAGGCGGTTTCATTAATTAAACCTTTCCAGAACCAATTAGCAGTATACTACTGTTATCTTACGTTCAGTACAGGAAGAAGACTACCCATATCAAAAGTGAACTAAAACCTAGATAAACATCGAGCGCGGCCGCTATCAGTCAGGCTAAGTACACATCACTTTCCGCACATCCTGCGCAGAGTAGTTGTCCAAATTACTTGCGCCACTTGTGCAAATTGCGTACACCGCTTCCGACCGCCGCGCCGCTAAATAAACTGTACCACCTCATTCCAGATAACTGGTTCGTTCCTTTTAAATACTTGCTAGGATTGTTAGTGTAACCTACATTTACATTAAGTACCCACTTGCTGTAAATTTGCGAATTAGGTACTCTTCCGTGGTTGCTTTAGTAAAACAATCACCTACCATGTGTTAAGGGTTACCTAAATTTCAAGGGTTCATTCAGTTCAGTCATCAGTGAAAACATGCATTTAGGTCTATTTGTATGTTGTTTCTTTGTGTCTTCCATTTTGCAATATTCTTTATTCAATCGAATCTGTACTCTAATTTTGGTCAATTTAGGCTATTTGTGTGTTTTCGAAACGTATTTCATTTCCAATATAAATAGTTACTTAAAATTTAAAGTAAATTTGCTACTAAATCTAACCAAGCTCAACTAAAACTTGTTACCACTTGTATTTAGATGAATTGCTTTTACTCGTAACATTTCTGTGAAATTCGCAAACAGCTTTACGGATGAGTTAATCGTGCAATCTGTTGGAGTAAGGGCCACTACATACATGTACAACTTAACTAGTTAACACATTCGCTCAATTCACTGCTTGTCTTCATCTCCATTTTTTTAGTCTATAAGCGTCTCATAACTGGGCTCAGGTGAAGACTTTAATGTGGAAGCACATTAAACATATTAGATCATCATCATCATCATCATCACCAGCTCATTTAATGTCTCCACTGCTGGGGCTCGAGCTTTCCCTATGGATGCATAGGGAGAACAGGCCATAAACCACCACGCGGGACTGGTCCGTGCTGGCACGGTGCGCTGTATGTTAACGACTGCTAATGCTGTCGGGACTTGGAACTAACGGCTTTACGTGCCTTACCTGAAGCACGGAGGAGCTCTGTTGTTGTTGCAGGTCAGCTACAACGCCGATTTTCATCTGTGCTTTGAGGTAGATTTGCCAACATAAATAAGAGCACAAAGTTAATACTCAATATTCATTAATCGATACTTAATACTTTATTGCATTCCATAATGTTTACACAATAAGATGGTAGGTTTTTACAATGGATCAATTATGGACCCTGTCTTGCACAGCACAGATTAATCTTAACTTTATCATGAGCTGGTATTTCGTTGAAAAATAAAACTACATTCACTGAACATAACGGTAACACGACATAATTCTGTCGTAGTTAGAGCGAGTCGTCTGAAGGCCACCGCCTCAGCAAAGCTCGCTTCGGTTTTCGTGTCATCTAATAACGAACAATATGGGGCTCGTAAATTTGTCGAGTGACAGCGTATATTACCTGAACGACGTACAGGCTGCCGCCGAAGTTTATAAAAGATTTATTACTGTTATCATTTTTTTAAATAGCGAAGCAAATGCCGAAATATTGGTTTTATGTATATATGTAAAATATACATACATCATCAAAATCACCAATTTTGTGTTAACACGCCGTTCATGACCTCGACTCCACATTTTGCATATATATACAAAGTAATTATTGTAGATGAATCAATTCTTATATTAAGGTTGACTCATTATAGACGCAACACTGAAGAGTGGTCTGTTTATACTGGTTATCCTAATAATCATAGCCAAGCTGGAAATTAAAAGACAGGACCAGCTTTTGGCATTCTTAGCATCAAATCAAAAATGTAGACTATGTAAACAATCAAGAAAAATGCCAGCCGGGACCTTCTTTCAAGTACTGTGACTGTAAATTTAAGTTTTTTTAGTTTTTTTACGTTAATGACAGTACAAAAAACCGTCATTAGTCGTTAGTTTTAACTATAGATATTCCCCAGGAATCAAATCACAAACCAATGAAACAATTGAGTATGCTGCACTGTTAGGGGTTACACGCAATATTCGCACTGAACTCCGGTCTTCATATTGAAAAGGCGGCCTCAAGCTAACCTTTACAAATTGGCCATAAAACAGCAAACACTGTAACTAGTCTGGCAGAAAAACGGCCATAACCCCAGCCCTTCAAAGTAAAGGTTGAAGCGTCATAATATCAAAAAGCGCAAAGGTTAGGCCCCAGCCCGACGTCTCGTCTGTCCGCCGTCGCTCGCGAACCGTGGTCCCCGGAGGCACGATGGCCTGACTTTGTTTGATCCCTGACATTATCGCTGATGAGCCAATTTAGTTTAAATTTAAGTATTATTGGATTTTGGTCATAAAAGAAGCAAATTCCCTAAACAATTAGCTACCAGTACCTATGTAAATGTATAAATAATTAACTGTGTAGTTATTACTTACCCTTTAGAAAATAAGTATATTATATTGATTTCTAGTAAGAGATGACGGGGTTCCTTCCACTTTCTACGGAAAGAACCTTGCGTTTGCTTTACAAAATCTATGCAGGTATTGTGATAGGTATTGTTGGTAAGAAGTCGTTTTGCCAAACGTCTGAATTGAGTGATCTATATAACAGAAAATAACTTAAATCCATAGATTTTTGGATTTAGTTACAAACTTTGTAAATTTTTGAAAATTGTTAAATAAATTTAAATGGTGTCATAATTAAGATCACTCAATCCAGATGCACACGTTTAGAACGACAAAAAAAGAATCGGATACGTCAAAGACAGCATAAAGACTTTTTTGAGCAAAGAACATGATTGCAAAAAAAAACATTTAAAAATTTAATTTTTGTTCTGCAAATGAGCGCTGTTGATTACAAAAAGTTTCCAGGGTAGGGTTGCCGCCGCCTCATTACTCGCCATGAATCGCGTGTTCCGTCACAGGTCAGGGCGCGCTTTGTTCCCGAGTGAAATATCAGCCCTATTGTTCGTAGACCATGCAGTAGTAAACATCCGGACTGTGGTGTGAGGACAAGCGGTCAGCGAACATTATCGAAAGCCACTGCCTATTGTACTACTACCTACTGTATAGCGTTTCAGCGTTTTGGTAGCGTTTTATTCGCGTAGTAGAACTTTTAGCGTCATAAAGGAAAATTTTATCAAATTTGATACAGCACTCGTTTGTTATGGAACTAACTATTGGCAGACGTCATTTCATAAAATTCAAGACATAACCTTTATCATACGATTTTGGTAGAAGTTCAAGCTAGGCCCACTGTGGTCTAATTATGCCGAGGCGCTTTCCCAGTGGGCGATTAATTACTGACTGTTACTGTACAACGGAAAGTTTGTTAGACTCGTATTAGCGACTGATGCTTTCGCGTAAACATCCGCATCCTGTGACCCTGAGGGAATATCGGTAAATCCAGTCTAATCTTTCGCTTGCGTCATAATAGGAGAGAGAGAGAGGGAAAAAATATACTAATTATATTTTAATTTGAAGGGGATGGGGAAGGGGAATTTGCTGGATGAGAGTAGCCGCGGATCGTACTCAGTGGCGTGCACTTGGAGAGGCCTATGTCCAGCAGTGGACGTGTGTAGACTGATGATGATGATGATGATGATGATAATGATGATGATGATGATGATGATGATAAAAAGGAGCCTGCTAACAATATTAGTACACTCGGTTTGAAGGGCTTATTTTTATTCAACTTGCTTAGCTACCACAGTTTTAATAAATCAGTTGCCATAACATCAATGTTTGTACATTAATTTGTGTTTCGAAAGTTAAAGATAAGCAGTTCCTTCCTAAGGATTTCGGGTGAAGCGCGCTTTTACCTTCCGCTTCTGCCTTATCCTCACTAAGGTACTATGATACAGTCAATAAAAAACTAACAAAATCTCTTCTGTAATATACGTCCCGGCCACCTTAACGTGACATGCAATAAACATTTGAATTTGATGAAAACGGACTTTTGTTATATTGTTTCTAAAGTTAACGCCAACACTACACATCATCATCATCATCATCAGCTCATTTTATGTCCCCACTGCTGGGGCATGAGCCTTCCCTATAGATGGATAGGGAGAACGGGCCATAAACCACCACGCAGGCCCAGTGCGGGTTGGTGGTTGTTAACGACTGCTAATGCAGCCGGGACTAACGGCTTTACGTGCCTTCCGAAGCACGGAGGAGCTCGAGATGATTTATTTTTGGTCACCCATCCGATGACCGGCCATTGCGAAAGTTGCTTAACCTCAGAACTCGCAGACCGGGCGCGTTAACCACTGCGCCATCGAGCTCCTCAAACAACACTACACATTTAAATAAAACAACTTTAACGGATCGTTTATTTTACACATTGATTTAGATTATTTTATCCTGACGTTTCGAACCTTTCCTTTGCGTTTATGATTACGTGGTAGACTAATGAGGTGTTGGTCGTCCTTGCTTAAATTTTCATTTTGCTTAAATTGGAATGAGGGTATGCAAGTTACTTATTCATTATAAGACGACCAACACCTCAGTCTCCCTATGACTACGGATTCTGCAAAGGATTCGAAACGTAAAGATAAAATAATCGAAATCAATGTGTAAAATAAACGCGAGTACATCCGTAAAAGTTGTTTTATTTAAACGGATTTTGTTATCGATATAGGTACTTAATACGTAAGATTAAATTTCCTTTCTAATGCCCCACACGCCACCAGGCTGTTTGTGACAATGTAATCGGTTTCCGGGCAACAAAGCAGCCTCCTTGATTTACGCCAGGCACCGCCGCGCCGCTCGAGGCGAGCCTTTATCTGTCCGCGATATTGATGAATTAATTCCAAAGGACCGAATGTACAGATATCAGGGAAATACATTTAATTTAGGCTTTTCAGTTTTCTTATAACATTTATTTCGTTATTCCTCTCCGGTAGGACTTTCTAGAGACATATTTCAAGTAAAATAAGCTGAATTTATACAACTACTAGATTCCACCTGGCCTTACCTAGATGCAATGTGGTCTATCGCAAAGTACTAACTTACTTTAAAATAAAATATTTTTTCTTGCTTATAAGAGTATCCTATGTGTTAATCAAAGATAGATGATGTTATATCTAATTTGTTAGGTATTTTTTATTTGGAATAGCCAAACTATTATAATTTTTATATTAAACTATTATTTATTACTTATTATTACATAAGGGAATGGCGTAATATAGAGGAGGCCAGTAGTGGGTAGATACGGGCTAAAAAAGATAGTGATGACAATTACTTGTTACTCTCTACACTAGTTATATAGCTAGCTATATTAGTAATATCACTAATATAAGTTTTTTGTATTTGCATTTATTATCATCATCATCATCATCATTATCATCATCATCATCATCAGCTTATTTTATGTCCCCACTGCTGGGGCATGAGCCTTCCCTATGGATGGATAGTGAGAACGGGCCATAAACCACCACGCGGGCCCAGTGCGGGTTGGTGGTTGTTAACGACTGCTAATGCAGCCGGGACCTTTACGTGCCTTCCGAAGCACGGAGAAGCTCGAGATTGTAAAATATTTTTTTTGATCACTGATGATTTAATTGAAAGTTGCTTAACCTCAGCAATCGCAAACCGGGCGCGTTAACTACTGCGCCATCGAGCTCCTCGAGTATTTGCATTTCAATAGATTAAAAATTATACTGTTTAGGCGTCATTGAAAAACACGCCATCATAATATTAAAACTTTCGCATTTATAATGTAAAATTTGAACCAAACCTTTACACACCGGCACGTATTATTTTATGCAGCAACAAAAAGTCGGCTTATACCTGTTTATTGAAAGGGTTGCTTGAAACCTTTTCACACCCTTACTTCGGGTGAAATAATTCGACATCTTCATTTGTGAACTATATAAAAATGGGTAGCCGGTATCCAGCGGGAGCCACTGTGAGACCAGCGATGTATCAACGTCAGAAGGCGCCGCGGACTTCGCCAGCACCGGGGCAAACGACTGTGGACCTTACCATACATTAACAGAAGCTATTTTTGATTCGCACAATTAACTGTTGTTGAGTTGGTAGTCTATAAGTATAGAAAAATAGCGGTTCTTGATTACGAAGAGCTCTTTGACGCAACATCAATAAGATGTTACAATGTAACAATTATATTTCGACCAGCGTCGGAATTTATCTTTGAAGGCTTAGTATAATAAAATCTGGTCCTTCGAGTCACATATATGAACCCGGGCCATACCTACTATTCCTTAATCTCAGACTCTTTTTAAGATGCATTAGTGCCTACGTAAATATTTACCTGTACCTATCTTTTTACATATCGGTTGCAAAAGGTATATTTTATTAATGGCCAGTCAGAAACAAGACAGACTTTAAGAAAATCTAATTTTTTATCCAGATTCTGTATAAAAGCGTTAAAATACTGAATAAGTTACAGAATAAGTGAACCGTCGCTGAAAGATCGATAAACCGCGTCGGAATTTATCTTCGTCGGCATTGTTCCGAAGTATAACTGACATTTTTCACAAACTTCTACAATAGCTGAGCAGAACACCGCTCAAAGTTATTTTGAGAAAATAATATAGTGTTGCGAAAATATCGATAGATTCATGATTACTTGGTAAATAATTTATTCTAAATTGGTAAATTAATATTTTATTTCGATAATACAGGTGTTTCTTAATGTTTTCTAATTAAAAGTCGGTTCTAACAGCGCGTGGTGTAACGTATGTGTTTAGTTACATATTATCATATTATGTAAGACCTTAATTTTTGTGTAAATGACAGCTTAATAAATACTAAATAAGCGTAAGTATGATGTGACCCAGTTCATGGAAATTTGTATATTTATGTTTTAAGTATTAAATTACTTATCCTTACGTTTTGGTAATATGATCTCTCCAGAAAGCAATTTTAAATATGCATGATTTTACCATACGTAGAAGATCACACACACAACCAACAAATTGTATTGTTAACTCACATATCTGTAACTGTTAGTAAACGTGTCACGTGTCACACTGAGACAAGAAAGTGTGCCCGCAGAGCCAATAGGCTCTGATAGTGACGACGACACGTTCACCGATATTTTATCGATACCGCAAGCATTTGTCAATACGACATCCCGCCGCACAACACTGCCTGTAATTTGTATAGAGCTCGTAACTTACACAAAACACTGTGGATTCTTCGCACAATGGCCGAAGTTGTATTTGCAGTGTCGTCTTTAACTTGTTCATAATGGCCTTTTCATATTAAAGAGATTGCCCATTTTTCATACAATGATACGCCGATTCCTTTGCGCTGAAAGTTAATGGAAGATACCGTTTAAAAAAGGTATTGGTGTAAGGTAAATATTTTACTTTTAAACTAAGTAGCTAAATGTATCTTACGAAAAAATATAAGCTCGAGTTTTTTATGAACCTAGGTCATATTCGGCTCGTAGAACCATGTTAATTGGAGCATTCTGTATGTTTTTTTTTCTCTGGCTTCGTTACAATAAAAGTCTCTGATATTTGGAAACACGTATATTTCTATTGCAAACACACAAGGTTTGGAATATGGCACGCATAACAAATATTTTTGTTTGCAGTATGATAGTTTTATAACTGTGTTTTTGGCAATGGATCGCAGGTAGGCAAAACATTGTTAAAATGTGCAAAACAAGAATAGCACGACGATGAATTGGCAAATTTTACACCTAGTCCATGTCTTAAATAAATATTTTTTATCTATGTAATAAAAAATATGAAGGGTTAACACTTCTTCATAGGTAGGTAACTTACATATACGCAATCGTGTAAAAATCTCATTATACAGCAGTATACCTTTTTATTATACAATACGTTTTGAACACAGGGACCGCAACCCATCTCCACAAACGGCAAATAAAACCTGAATAGGCTTGGGCAGGGAATCGAATAGCAATATCCCAACGGCCGGCCACCACACTGAATATTAATCAGCGCCCGCGAACAATACAGACCACCAACCGTATGAGAACCCTTCTCCACACGCATGTACGACAGACAGACAGACGCGTCATGTAACATTGCATTGGTGAAATAAAATATGGGTCTGTAACAGTGAGAATAACGGCACTAGAACAACATATAGGGAAAGAGCTACCTAAACTTCTACTCACAAAAACTAAATTAACAATAGTTTCAAATCTATATACCGATTAAAATATGACAACGGCATTGGAACAATACTAATTTGAGAAGGTTGCTCGGTCAACCCAAGCCAAGGTGGCCTTTAAATGTGCCATCGGATTGTACCGCTTCCGCTCCGATCCGAACCGCTTGGATAATATTTTTTTATTTATTTTTATTAATTAAGAGACAAACAGTTATAACACAAGATAAAAAAATTGTAATGTAACCTATAGTCTCCTTAGTTATATTAAGAAACAGCACTATATAAAAAAAAACATACAAACAATTAAAAACCATTATTACTTAGCAAAACATACAGAAACAAAAATAAAAATAGTACCAAGACAGAAACAAAAAAAACAATTCTTAGGCTGTATGGACGTACTCTACTGCCCTCCCATGCACGGGCCTTACTTAAAATAAAACAAATAACTAACTAGATATCTAGAGTGAATGCTTTGATTGAGGGAGCAATAATGAAGTGACTTCAATGTAGATAAACAAAAACTAATTAAAAAAGCAACGCAGATATGTATAACATAGTAGGGAACTAGGACACGCTTGCCTTGCGTGATGCCATTCTCTTTAGAAAACCTCTGAAGGTGTTTCCATCACACGGCTTGAGGAACCCTTTAAGTTACTCGCGGCCTCCAAAAAAGCCCGGTGAACCTGAAAATGCTGTCTAAGGCAATCAACAAACTCTCTTCAAAAACAAATTGAGAAAGAGGAAAACTTGTAACCAGGAACATTATGGTTACCCAATTGTACAATGTCATATCTAAACTCGGAGGAGCTCGATGGCGCAGCGGTTAACGCGCCCGGTCTGCGAGTGCTGAGGTTAAGCAACTTTCGCAAAGGCCGGTCATCGGATGGGTGACCAAAAATGTATCATCTCGAGCTCCTCCGTGCTTCGGAAGGCACGTTAAGCCGTTGGTCCCGGCTGCATTAGCAGTCGTTAACAACCACCAATCCGCACTGGGCCCGCGTGGTGGTTTGTGGCCCATTCTCCCTATCCATCCATAGGGAAGGCTCTTGCCCCAGCAGTGGGGACATAAATGAGCTGATGATGATGATGATGATGATGATGATATCTAAACGAATAGATACTATTACCAAAGTAGAAAGGTAAGAAATGAGAAACATTTATCGACTTCACAAAATCCAAACATAACAAAGAACGAGTAGGTATAACATAAAACAGAAAATGTGAGAAGTTAATATTTTTGTAAGTTCTCTAAAAGAATATATGATTGTTATTGAGATGTTATGGATATTTAGTTTTTCTACGAATCCCGAATGTAGGTAAAGAGCTTTCGATAACTTAAAAAAATTATATGATTGAACTAAAAGTAACATGGGAGAAAGTTACGGGTAGACGAATCGGCGTCTAAAAATAAAGCAGCAACTACATATTATTATAAATCAAATGAAATCTATTAGTGTCCAGGACAGTTCAAATCTCAGATTAATAAATATAGATTGTTCTGAAGTTGAAAAATACATTTAAGTTAAGTATGATTTTAAGTATATTGTATTCACAAAGCTATACTTATATTGAAATAAATTGTTAAAACTTTTTTTTAAATCAGCCTGAAGACCTAGTACTAATTTTATTAACCATTTGACCACGTTAACGGACACGCGAAATTTGTATTTCATTGAAAAACCTATCAAGTCTTCAGGAGGCGACAAACGAGAAGACTTGCCATACAAATTCTGGTTTCTATTAAAGTGATTCATCATCATCATCTTCATCGTCAGCTTACACTAGTCTAAGGCCTCTCCAAGTGCAGTTCTCCAAACACGACCCGCGGCTACTCTCTCATAAAGTGATTCAATGACGAAAAAAGCTCGTAGGTACTTAGAATTCTAGTGACAATATGTGACAGACAGGCTTGAATCTAAAATTGCAAGTTTGTCATTGGCTACAAAGCCAGGTAGCCGTCCGTCCGATATAAAATGGAGTTTCATCCCGCGGGGTCCGCCCGAAGCCGATCAACTCGACAGCCCTTCATTCTCCGAGAAATGTGTAACTTTTGATGTGCCGGCACGTAAAACTATTCAGCGAACGCGATTCCAATTCAATACTGTGCGCTGTGTGACCGGGCAAAAATGTCGATGGAGTTTACATTTTCTTGTGTAATGTCGCAGAGCTAAGTTAAGGTTATAAAACTTTATTTCACAAAAAAGACAATTAATTCCCTTACTTGAGAAAAAATAATAATAATAAATCACTTTATTTGCCTCTAACAAAAACACAGTATACAGAAGGGGTCACATCCATTATTATACATAGGAAAGACCCAGACCCGAAACAATATAGAAAAACAGGTATTTCTAAGTTGATCCGACCGGGGATCAAACCCGGGACGTCAGAGATAGCGACACCATGAAAACCGGTGTGCAAGCCACTCGACCAAGGGGGTCGTCATAACAGATGATGATTGCGTATAGAAGATTCAGCGTCACACCGCAACCAAGGAGCAGGTTAAATTTATTAGACCAAATTTTAACAAAGTAAGTATTGTTTTCTTGAGTTTATAATATAAGCGAGTAATATTTTATCATAATGACCTTTAGAACCCTTTAGGGTGCGTAATTAAAGGGAGAATGTCTCCCAATTCTATGTAAAAGAAAACGTAAGTAAATTCCTAACAAGTATTTTATTTAAATAAAGTCGTGAGTAAACTAAAGTGAGCGAGTTTAAAATGTAAGTAAATGTTTCAGAGAAAATAATCCATTAGGTAATTGCAGTAGGGTTCCGTATTGCAAACACGTATTGCTTTTTGCTATAACAAATTTGATTTATCGTAAATTATGATATTAGTGTTTGAAAAAAGACAAAGCGTTGAAAAAATTCCACGAGCGGGATTCGAACCCGCTCCCCATGACATGCCGGGTCAGGTGCACTACCAACTATGCTATCGTGGCTCTATCCAACTCGCCGAAATTAATCAACAAAATTAGTGTAAAATTATATCTAAGTATCCATAATCGTGATATTAATGTTATAACTTTTTTTAATTGAAAGCTTGGCAAATAACAATTGATATAAAATTTCGGCAAGCAATAGAGAACTTCAGAGAGATTTATGACCGAACTATGACCAGCAGTGGGATATTATATACCTAGGCTAAACCAAAAAAAGGATTTGGATGCTTGTTTGTACTATTAGTAATGTAATAGACAAAAAAATAAAATCGTTGGGCGCACGTAACCTGCGTAATTACGTGCGCCCAACGATTTTATTTTTTTGTCTAATCAATGCCCTACGTTGATGAGGAGAGTGGTGTGATGACTGGTACCTAGGACCCACCGACTTATTTTTTAGCTTTTAGTACATTGTCCATATTTTTTTTAAATCTTTATTTTTAAATCAATGGACACGGTCGATAACAAGATAAACTCAACAAAGTATCGTTTACCAAAAGCAACACGAAGTATTGCTAACCTACTTAGTTGTTTGTTGCATCATCAAGATCTCCCGCCCAGAGTAGACTTACGAACCGATGGCATAGTGACATTCATAAGAGCTACTTGTAGCCTAAACTGAATAAATGATTTTGAATTTTGAATTTTGTTTTAAAATAACCAGTGTTTGAACTTGGTGTTTTGTTACGTAAGTGCTGAGTATGTTTAAGAGAGTGTCTTTTGCTACATCGGACTATGTATTTGATTGTATACAATCGCTTCTGTGGTCAAGTGGTTAAGACCACCGGTTTAGACCCAGAGATCTCAGGTTGCCATAACATCAATGTTTGTGGCATTGTTGTCATCCGGCAGCTACAGATAAGATAGCCAATGCCTTAGTAGTTGAGGATTCCAGGTGAAGTGCGCTTCTACCTTCAGCCTTATCATCACTTTACATCAGGTGAGGTGAATGTCAAGTGCTTCCCATATAATAAAAAAAACCATTCATATAAGCAGGGCTTTATTATTCCGATCAGTAACACGAGGTATTCGAAAACGGTTTCACACAAACACACTGCGAACTGTAGCAGGTAGGTAGCCAGTAGAACAAAGCCAGGTGTTCCGGAGGGCCGGAATAAAGGCGTGCGCTTTATCCCGAAGGTTGGACGATCAAACCGGCATTCCTTTTTATTTTCCGGAGCCGTTACGTTTGATGTGTTTGCCCGTAACGGCACGGACCGTGGAGGCGCTTCGGGTAACTGAGCCTGTTTCAGGAATGTGATACAAAGTGCCTCTCGAATTGAACTAAATCGAAAGAGTGTTTAATACTTCATCTGAAAGTGACATTGGTACTTTTTAAAAGCATTTGTTTTGTTGGCAACAGGCCACATGTAAATTAAAACATTTTTTATAATGTTACTATTTTTAGTGATCGTCAATTGTTTTGTTTTGTTTTTCTGTTGCGTTGACATATTATCACCTTTTGACAATCAACACAATCATCTGCATTGGTCTGCATTAGAATAATTATTAACGGGATTCTTGCCATGATAACTTATTAGTAAATGGGTGAAGGACGCGTAACTAATAACAAATAGTTATATATATGGAATAAACAATTTTTGGTATCCATTTCATTGTTGAGAGGCTCAACCGATTACCGACCGTATGTAACCGATTCATAATAATTACAGCTGAAGTACCTAGTTTCGAGTCTAGTACTCGAAACTAGGTACTTCAGCTTTACCTTTCATTATATACGAGTATTAGTACCTAGTGAATAGCGTACAGTTCGATTGCAGTTAAGTAAGTATGTGCGTAAAAACATTGTTATTTTACCGTAGATGGGCCACATGCAAAAAAAAAATGCAACGTTTACTTTTAACACGGTATACAAATATTCCTTAAATGTCATTGAGTTAATATCAGTTTACAATTTTTAGGGTAGCCAAATGGCAAAAAACCCAACCCTTATGGATTCGTCATGTTTGTCTGTCTGTCTGTCTGTCCGTCCGTATGTCACAGCCACTTTTTTCCGAAACTATAAGAACTATACTGTTGAAACTTGGTAAGTAGATGTATTCTGTGAACCGCATTAAGATTTTCACACAAAAATAGAAAAAAACATTTTGGAGGTTTCGCATACATAGAACTGAAACACAAAAAATTTTTTCATCAAACCCATACGTGTGGGGTATTTATGGATAGGTCTTCAAAAATGATATTGAGGTTTTTAATATCATTTTTTTCTAAACTGAATAGTTTACGCGAGAGACACTTCCAAAGTGGTAAAATGTGTCGTCGTCGGCCCCCCCTGTAACTTCTAAAATAAGAGAATGATAAAACTAAAAAAAATATATGATGTACATTACCATGCAAACTTCCACAGAAAATGGATTTGAACGAGATCTAGTATGTAGTTTTTTTTAATACGTCATAAAGTACGGAACCCTTCGTGGCCGGTTTTTCAATATCTTTTACATTTGCAGAATAATCTTGAAGAAAAAGTTCTGTCAGTTAATCCTTTTAATATTTAAACAAACAAAGTTTTAACGCGTTAACTTCTTGGCTAGGTGACCCCAAAAAAAACGATCTTAGGTTCCGTACCGCAATAAGAATACCAACTCGTCTCAGAGCCGTTGGTTGTCAACTAGAAACAAATTTCCTCCCACGACATAACCAAAGAACGTGTCGAAATCATTTTTCAACCTCGAACCACTCCGCCCTGTTGAAGAGTGCCGGGCTGCAGAAAAATATTGTTGCCACAAATTTGAATATTGCCGATACACCGATAGGGCACGCGGCACACGGGGGAAATTGCTGCGCTCGGTGGAAAATTCCCCGTGCAAATATAACACGTAGTTTGCCTTCGACGCCCAGTGCAAGGCAGATGTAATGTTATTTGATAGAGTTTTAGCTGCCTTTGTGATCTAGTGCTTCATACCACCAGTTTAGACCCATAGGTCCCGGGTTCGATTGCCAGCGTACATGTGTACTCGGTTTGGTTGGTGGTAGAGCTTGTTTAGCTGGCTAGCTACAATCCCTCTTATCTAAATATGTCGCCATAACATCAATGTTTGTAGCATTGTTATGTTCCGGCAGCTAGAGATAAGATAGCCAGTGTCTCACTAGTTGAGGATTCCGGATGAAGTGCGTTCCCACCTTCAGCCTTATCATCACTTAACATCAGGTGAGATAAGGCCAAGTGCTGATCCGTATGTAAAAAAAGTCTTTATTATATATAAATTATATATCTCATGTATATGTATTACACATTGGTATATTATATACGCCGACAGGTTACGCGGCACATGGGGGAAATTGCTGCGCTCGGTGGGAGGTGGGACATTCCCCGTTCAAATATAGCACGTAGTTTGCCATCGACACCCAGTGCAAGGCAGATAGATGTGTTGTTTTCTAAAGTTTACTATAGTACTACTTACACATTCAAACAGCACGGTCACTTTTGACGTGACAACGTCTTATAATTCGATAGAGCCGGCTGCACGCACGAAAAAGTTCGGCGTTACCTCGCTCTGAGGCGTTCCATGTAAGGCTTGAAGTGCAAGCGAGAGCGCGGAACGAGCGACAAAGAAGCACAATCGGCTGAGTAGAAATTTAGCCGTGCTGCTGTGCAAGCCCGTGTCCGGCATCGCCACCGCAGTACTTACCCCCAACACCCCCCGACACCCCCAACACCTCCCGACACCACCAACTCCTCCCGCCTACCTGTTCGACGGGCTGCTGCTGCTGTGCAAGCCCGTGGCCGGCATCGCCACCGCGGTACGTACCCCCAACACCCCCCGACACCCCCAACACCTCCCGACACTCCCAACTCCTCCCGCCTACCTGTTCGACGAGCTGCTGCAGGCTGCTGTGCAAGCCCGTGGCCGGCATCGCCACCGCGGTACGTACCCCCAACACCCCCCGACACCCCCAACACCTCCCGACACCCCCAACTCCTCCCGCCTATCTGTTCGACTGGCTGCTGCAGGCTGCTGTGCAAGCCCGTGGCCGGCATCGCCACCGCGGTACGTACCCCCAACAACCCCCGACACCCCCAACACCTCCCGACACCCCCAACTCCTCCCGCCTACCTATTCGACGGGATGCTGCAGGCTGCTGTGCAAGCTCGTGGCCGGCATCGCCACCGCGGTACGTACCCCCAACACCCCCCGACACCCCCAAAACCTTCCGACACCTTCTTAAGGCGTTGTCACGTTCAACTGTCGTCAGTAAACCGACTTTACAGACAACCAATTTTTTTGTGCTCTTGTTGTGATAAAAACACATTTTAATCACAAACACATTGTAATTGAGAACAAATATTGATCACCAATCTGTTAAATATCGAATGTTAGCCTACGCCAACAGTATTCGCCACGACATTGATATATTTACAAGTTCTGAAGCCTCCTTGAAATCTAAATTAAAGTCAATCTCAAATGTTAAATCTTAAACGTAAATTATAGAAAACAATATGTAACACCCTTATTTATAGTCCAAATTAATTTTTTGTTATTATTTAAATTTAAAAGATTTTTTTAGAGTTAGAGTTAAATAATAGTTAGGTAATAGTTGTCATAGATATATACGTAATGAAAACTTACGCATGCTAGGTTCGCATCTAGAAGATAACATTCTAATCTTATTTTAATGTTTTATGAAATTATGTCATTATGATTGTTATCGGTTTTGTGAACTAAATAAAAAAAATAAAAAAATATTTATACGTGTGATTTATACGTAATGTGTACATGCCTACACATTACGCATATACACGTGGACGGGATACTCACACACGGTAGACATTGCTTCGCTTGGTAAAACAGGGAAATTGCTGCGCTCGGTGGAACATTCCACGTACAAATATATCACGTAGCGATCGACGACGCCCGCCTCAATGCAAGGCAAAGAGATGTGTTATTTTCTAAAGTCTACGCCAACACTACATATTTAAATGTAACGACAAAAAGTGGTTGATAGCGAGGACAAAAAGTCTTTGTCTTTGTCTTTGTATTTGTCTATGTAATAGACAGCAGACTTTTGAGCTCCATTTTTGGTAAAACACAGTTTTGTACACATAGCCATTATGCATTTTATATTTATGTCGGTATATGCATTACGACAATACATAAACATAATATAGCCGCCAATAGGGTACGCTGCACACGGGAGAAATTGCTTCGCTTGGTAAAACATTCCTTGTGCTTGTAGCACGTAGCACGCTCGCCTCAGTACAGACACCAGCACATAAACCCATCCAAAACTGTCAAATACCTTCAATAAATAATCAACCCTATATCATGTACATAACGGTCAAATGCAATGGTCGCAATGTTATACATGTTACATTTTAGTATTTTGGTTGGCGCTTTTTAGGGGAGGCTTACGTTTGGCAGTGGACGGCAATAGGCTGAAGAGGAGTATTTTAGAAAAGCTTATGCTACATTGCGACCTACTAGACGTAAACACATCTTGCTCCACATAAAGTTCGGTTGCACTAAGTACACTAATAAGAAAAAAACATATATTAAATTATAAATAAATTTTATTTTTATTTTTTTATTTACAATAAAAAGCGAAACAATATTATGACTAATAATAAATTGTTTGTAAATAATGCTTTACTGAGGCTACAGAACCATGAAATATAAAATACGTATTTATGGATGATATACAACGTGTAACAAAAAGGTGTGGTAAAAATGAAAAGATCAAAAGTGTATCCGACATAGATCTTGTATGTGCTGTTACTGAGACATAATTATTAACTTTAATTTGGCATGCAATTGTAAATCAGATATTTATATTAGTGATCATCATGCGCGTCAGGCGCGCAGTAGCAAGCAACAGTCATCATAAATGTTAGTACACAGAGGTTACAAAACCACTAGGGCTGTGACTTATCTTTAATAAAAAAATGCATAACAAATTAAAGTTAATAATTATGTCTCAATAACTCAGCACACATGATCTAAATCGGATCCACTTTGGGTATTTTCATTCTAACCACACCTGTCTGGTACACGTTGTATTGTTAAATTTTCATGAATATGTATTGCCTGTCATCTGTCTGCGTACCTATTTTAATATTTTAAATAAATAGATAAAACTCATTTGCTTTTATTTGTAAAATCTAGTATGATAAAACAGTTATTTAATTAAACAGCACGTGTGGAGCATGGCAGTACTCCCTCGCTAGGTTGGAGGGCTCGATACGCTACTTTATATAACGGTCAAGTACCAACAACGATTTTTTTTTTTTTTTTATTGGCAACAAAATCGTCTAAGTTCATGTATGTATGTATGTATGTACAATTTCACAAAACATGATAAAAAGAAAACCTACAGTGCCCAAATATTTTATAATAGTATTCTTACATGGATAAACGTAATTAAAAGGAAGCTAATAAAAGAAACAAAAAAAGACATTACTTTAGGTTTTAGAAAAATCGCTATAAAGTTTTGTGCTAGACACATTTATAATAAAGTTTTATTTTTTAATAATATAAGACTGAATTTAATATACAAGTGAAGCAAAGTGAGTCCCGCTCGCGTGCAACACCGAATTTACAGAATTTGATTGATATGTACGTTGGTAAGTGGCAAAAGAAAAATTCACGTTTAAAGAGCACTTAAAATATTTACCAAATCCATTACGAGCTTGTGATGTTTAATTTCACTAACGCAGATTTTCTGTTAGGTATGTATTGAAAGATGAAGTGGTTTCCATTTAAATAAACGCAAACTTTAACGCAACACAAATTTTTACATGTAAAATAAACGCAACTAATGGGTTTTATGTACAAAGTGTTTAAGTTTTATAAATATGGTTATATAATTTACGCAAAATGTCGTTGCGGACAAATTTAAAAAAAAATTGAAAAATTTCTACGACCGGGATTTGAACCCGCACTCCAGACGTACTACTTTTATGCTATTTATGTTATATGTATATTTGTTTTTTTTATTGTTTAAGTTTTAATGTATAATCTTAACACCTGTACAAAGGCGTTAGGATTTTTTGCAATAAAGATTTGTATTTCTATTTGGTTCATTTTTTTAAATTAACAATTCAAAGTTGATATAGAGAAGTTGCAAAAATTTAGTGTCCTTAACGGCAGCTCTGCTCTTTATTCCGCGCTGTAATTTATTAATTCAAGGCAAGATCATACGTAAAATTAAACATGAATAGATTTGTAAAAAATATTTCATTATAATATTTTGTGTTCGCGTAAACTTAAGAATACAATACATTAATAAAAGTCCTATTAAATCACCTACAAAGCTTATATATAGGCTTGGATAGGGAATGTGATATGTGCAACTGTGCAATCCAGTAGCCAAAGGAGCTTTTGGTATTGAACCGCCACTTCTTGCATTCAAAACTTAAACTCCCCTTAATTTTTAAAAAAGTATTTATGTAGGTTGGTACTTACACAAATTCGTCAGTTGGTTTTAGCAGTCGATTTACCTGAAACAATACAATATTGTTGTAACAATACAATTCTCACAAATATATAAAATACAACAAGAGACACAATTAATTACAAAAAGACTAAGATATTAGTTTTATGCTTTATCATACAAAAAAGAGATTAAAAATAAGTTTTTTTTATTTCTTCTTTGTAGGTATGTGTTTTAACCGCCTCTGTGGTTTAGGGGTTACGACCACCACACCGGTCTCAGGCCCAGAGGTCACCGGTTCAATTCCCAGAACATGTTTGTGTACTCGGTTTGGTTGATGGTAGGGCTTGTTGGTCCGCTTGTTTAGCTACTAGACCGCAATCTCACCTAATGATAAATGATAATGCAGCCCAGGATGAAGCGTGATTGCCTAGACTAGAAAGTACTTTATCGTTCCTGATAAACGTTTTATTAACTTTATGTTAAACATACATACAACGCAGAGGGTCCATTACTGGCTTCAGCCGAACAGAAACGCCACTTACAATGTGTTCTTATTGGGCAGTAGTAAATAAGTAGACTACTTATAGAAAGTTTTAAAAAGAAAGTTTGTTTAAAGATAATTTGTTATTAATTTAAATTGATTATTTTTTTTATATTGATGTAATCAGTCGTTATTTATTTTATTCTTTAAGTTACTCAAATGTTTCGCATTTTGTTTTTGAATCTATATATATTTTAATTTTAATTTTATATTGCAATGCCCTGTTCAGGGCCTATGTTTGATTCTAATTATTATTTTAAGACCACAAGAGACAACATAGAGCAATAAAAGAATTTCAATTTCAATTTCAAATTTTCACTACCAGTCTTTATTCTCGTTTTGCAGTTTTATAAAAGTTCTCGATCTGATGATGTTGTGTCTAATCACGGCAAAGGTAGAGTAGTCAACATGACCCGATCCGGGCTATGTATCGAAAAATCCGAAGCACACTTTGCCCGACCTAAGAATATAAAACCCACGACGACGATTTCGTATATATCGGGCCGAAGCCTTTGCCACGTAGCCAAAGAGGTTTAACACAAATAGTGAAATTCAAAATAGATTTCGCACTGCTAATACAATACCGTTGTAACTTAAAATATATTGATATTTGAGATTTTACCGTAATCTAATAACAGTACGGTTTAAAATTCAAAATTCAAAATTCAAAATTATTTATTCAGTTTAGGCTACAAATAGCTTTTATGAACGTCATTATGCTATCGGTTCGTAAGTCTACTCTGGGCGGGAGACCTTGTACTGAGAAGAACCGGCAAGAAACTCAGCAAGTGTCAAGCTCTTTTCTCCCTTAATTAACAGTTGCATGACAAATTAAAGTTACCAATTATGTCTCAGTTACAACACATACAACATTTAGATCGGATACACTTGGGATCTTTTCTTTTTGATCACAGCTTTTTGTTACACGTTGTATATAGTAAATCGTAAATCAAAGTACTAGAAAAAATCAACGAGTCTTCTGGGGTCATGGCAGCTCAGCGGTCAGAGTATTGGACTTGGACCGGTTATCCAAAGGTCGTGGGTTCAGTTCCTACTCGAGCTTCCTGTGAGACTGATTGATTTTTTCTAATAAAATTGTATCTTTTAGATTTGTTAACATCAGTACAAGAGATGTGGCTACAATGTTGCTATGTCAGAGATGAGTAATTCAAAATTATTTTTTTTAATTTAAAATGATCTTTAACAAGCATTTTTGAACGTCAATTCAAAGCCATGACTTCGGAAACCCTACGATCGAGACCGCACCAAGAAGAAGCCGCAAGAAACTCGGCAAGGAGAGAATAATCGCGCCGAGAACACGCGCTCAATGGCAGCTGACGAGCGGACAACTTGTACGACAATGCGCGCTGAATTGGCGTGCGACCCGCCCGACTCTATTCAACTACCCTACATTTGTCCGATGAAAATCCATAATGACAGATAGAATTGCGAACGCAATTATTTCATGACTTTTTGGCGGGCATGCGCCACTGTTTGACGTTTTGTTTTATGTGTTTTTGCGTTTTGTCGTTTTGTTTTTGTCTTTATATTAATTTTAAATAATAGTGGATTTTCTTTCAAGAAGATCGCGTGAGGTTTTAGTAACGTCCTACATCTTTGATAAACTCAAGGGTTTCATAAATAGATATTATTATACTTTTTTATAGTACCCTTTATGAGGAGCTCGATGGCGCAGTGGTTAACGCGCCCGGTCTGCGAGTGCTGAGGTTAAGCAACTTTCGCAAAGGCCGGTCATCGGATGGGTGACCAAAAATGTATCATCTCGAGCTCCTCCGTGCTTCGGAAGGTACGTAAAGCCGTTGGTCCCGGCTGCATTAGCAGTCGTTAATAACCACCAACCCGCACTGGGCCCGCGTGGTGGTTTAAGGCCCGTTCTCCCTATCCATCCATAGGGAAGGCTCGTGCCCCAGCAGTGGGGGCATAAAATGAGCTGATGATGATGATGATGATACTTTTTTATACATTATTTATTTTTTTTTGCAGCACAAAACCGGTCGTTGTGGAGATCCTTGGGGGAGGCCTTTTTCCAGCAGTGGACGTCTTTTGGCTGAGATGATGATGATGATGATGATACATTACTTATGTTTTGATTATGACTAATCATCATGATTAAATGATGCAAACACACATTTGTGAGATTAATAAATACTACGTACCATATTGGCTGCATGGACACGTTTTGCCATAGACGAGTAGTTGCTAACAGATTTAATATTATTCAATTAGTAGCACTGCGGTACTCTTTGGTAGCTTTACCCTAAAGCGTAGCGGCGGCGGCGTCGTCTTGTGTCGAAGGCCAAGATCCACTTCGGGTCGCTGAGCCAGCAGAGTAAATATTAAAAAAATATATTATTAAACAACATCACATCCTACATTGTTATGATCCCAAGGTAAGTAGCTAATGCACTCGTTTTATGAAAATCAGAAACAACGACGGTACCACAACCACCCAGACCCGACACAATATCGAAAAGTTCGTTTTCGACATTGACCCGACCGGGAATCGAACCCGAGACCTCAGAGTTAGCGCCGCCCAAAGTCCGGCGTGCAACACACTCCGCTACGAAGGTCATCAAAGTAAGTAAGTAGAGTGTTCAAATATTTTTTAACGCAAATTTTGTTGCTTTAATATTTTCAAAAATATTATGATCGGATGTTAGTGACGTATATAGTTGTTGACATTGAATGGGCGCCTTTGTCTTTGAAAGTAAAAAGTGTTGAATAATTTCGGCGGGCTGGTTAGAACCACGATAGCTCAATTGGAAGAGCACCTGACCCGGAATGTCAGAAGGGTGCAGGTTCAAATCTTGCTCGTGGAAATTTTTTCAACATTTGTGTTTTTATAAGTAAGTAGAATCTCACTTCGATACAGCTAGGCTAATGTACAAAATGTGCCAAGACATTTCATAAAAAAAATCATAGTCAATACTGTCCCTTTTTGCGTTCTTCTTTCAATTAATATAAATTGGTTAACCTTCGTCTGTCCTAGAGCGCGCCAGCCAGTTCTAGTTTACCGTTATTGAAAGTTTAAACAAGTCAAAGTTTAACTACGTTCATATACTCGCGTCGGCCGGTGTTAAAGTGGGGTCGCGTTAGTGGCTGCCGGGATTTATGGACGCGAAATTCGGAAACCATTGTTTGAAACTATCTAGCAGTGGGTACTGTCAGTGGTATACTTACAAGCTACTGACAGTGGTTAATTTACTGGCTTCTACGGTCAATTGGAATGCTGAACTGATATAATTTAATGCCCAATAAATAAGATTCATTAACTCTAACTCGGTTCGTTAACTATGTTGTTTGTTGTTAAAACAGAGATTACTGCGAAAGCAAAGAAAGCATATAAAGATATATTTTTTTAGTTTACATACAATTAGTTAATATAAAACAATGTACTGTTAGTGATCATAATAAAATGACAATAATAAAATCAAAACCAAAAAGAAAAAAAATAATACATCATTATATTATGTTACAAAGGGTACGCAACAACCGTATTAAACAGAAACACGAGTATTATGCGAAAATAACGAGGCTGTAACGTGTGTAATAAATAATGATATACAACGTGTAACAGAAAGGTGTGGTCAAAATGAAAAGATCCAAAGCGTATCCGATCTAGGTCTTGTATGCAGAGTTACTGAGACATAATTATTAACTTTAATTTGTTATGCAATTTTAATTAAATATTTTTATTGTGCCTCCCGAGCCCCCTTTGCGGGGGGCCTGCGCCCCCCGAACCCACGCTTCGATTCTGTATGGTCGCCACCATAGATTAGGTAAAAATTTAATTACTACGTAAATGACGTTTCTCTAATGACATTACACGTCATTTTTGACAGGAAACGTTTTATTTCACGTTATTCATTACTTTTTGCGTGTTGTTTTTCAATTCGGTTCACTTCATCATCATCATCAGCTCATTTATGTCCCCACTGCTGGGGCACAAGCCTTCCCTATGGATGGATAGGGAGAACGGGCCATAAAACACCACCACGCGGGCCCAGTGCGGATTGGTGGTTGTTAACGACTGCTAATGCAGCCGGGACCAACGGTTTAACGTGCCTTCCAAAACACAGAGGAGCTGGAAATGATACGATTTTGGTCACCCATCCGATGACCAGCCTTTGCGAAAGTTGCTTAACCTCCTCCTCCTCATTTCACTTAAAAAATAAAAATTTGTAAAAATAAAAGAAATACCTAGGTACCTTTTCGGCAACCAAAATCGATATTAGGGGTTTCAGTAAGACCTCCTGAACCCCCCACGGTATCAGTTTCTTCAGAACGAGGGAGCTCGTTTCTAAATCCAACCCTACTTGTTTTTATTTTAATGTTGACAAATAAATAAGTGCGTTTGTAAGAATAGGGGAAGGTTACTTTGATATTTAATACATCTAGAAAAGAAAATTATTGTGAGCAAAACAACTGTAAAAAGAAAAAAAATGGTTTTGATAATCGGCTATTAGTTTTTCTGGAAAATGAAACATATGTAAAATAAATTTATTACTTACAATACTATGTAAAAAATATATCTGGGTTTCAAAACTTCGTTAAACCGTTTTCGAAGTTTTGGAATTCGAACAAAAAAGTTTCGAAAGTAAGATAGGTTACCTTCCCAAGTCCATTAGGACTAAGTTACTTAGGCTTCAGTAATAACAATGATTATTCGTTTTGTGTCTTTATCGCCCAATTTTTTTTTATTTACTCTTTTTTTTTGCGGAATTGACCTTTTTCATTGTAGCTTTGAAGGGACTTGATTTTTTTCTTGTTAATGTGTGCTATATTTAGCTAATGAAACAAACACACTACTCAGCAATTTTTATAGTGTACACATAAATAGATGCTAAGAAAATTTAAAAAAAACGTTAGTATGGAAAATATAATTTTATAAAAAAATCTTCATACAAAACGTCAATTTCATAGGTAAGGACTTAATTTATTGGCATAAGAGTCAAAAGTGTATACATGCTCGTGACTGTAGTGTACATACACACACCGGATGAGAGAAAGAGCTGCCATGATTTTTTTCATTTTTAGATCTCCACAGATAATGTTATTAAATAGTGAATCGAATGGATCGAGTGGAGAGGAACAGAGTCGTAAGGGTAAAAACTCAATTTATTTTAATTGGAACTGAACTTTTTTTTACTTTATGTCACTACTTCATTACGCTCCGACTTACTCCATAATAGCGGGAGACGTTATATACTTTTTTCTTCGTAATAACGAAATTAAATTATTTATTTACAATGTCTGTGAACACAACACAGTGTCCTGTCCTGTCACTGTAAATTTTTATTTGCTTGCTGAATTTGTACTTGCTGACAAAATTTCGAGACAAAGGAGCACACCACATACAGCTCTTATCATCTTATTTTATTTAAATAAATAAATAATAAAATATATTTATTTTTACTATGTTTATTTATAATATTTATGTATTTCATTTATATATTTATGATTTGTGATTTTAAGATTTGTGTTACCGAGACGTATCCATCAAATAGGTCCCTTCGGAACACAAGCGCTGCTGCGGCGGGCGTTAAGTTCAATACCGCAGCCGCCTACGCTGAGGTAGGGTTGTTGGCCTCACACCATTGCTTTAAGTTTATTTTTTTAATTTTCATAAATTTTTTATTGTTTTGCGTTTTTAATCTTTTATGTAAATTCTTTTTAATTTTTTAGTTTCCATTTCTCGGTATGTTTTTTGATTTCCATGTATACTTTATTTTATCATGTTTTTAGTTTTTGTTTTTATTCGTTGTGGTGTCAATAAATATATTTTCTTTCTCTCTTTATTTATTATATTTCAAGGAAAGTTGAAAAAATATTATTAACACTACCTACAACATTCACTTTAAACAGAAAGTTTAAAAAAAAAAATTTCGTGCACACAAAGAATTTGCAGGTTTTTTTAGATGTGGTTTCTACGTCACAAAGATAAACCACTTTTTGTCAAAGCTTAATATATTTTAAATAACTATAAGTAAATTCAAAATAAAAATAAGTAAAATTCAAAATAGTAGTAAGTTAAAAATAAGTTCAACAAAACGAGCTACCATTTTAATGAAGTCTCAACCTAGGGGTGGCAAGTTTGGGATGTGTGTTGGGTGACCTCCTCGTGGTACACCCTGGGCAACGGGCAGCCTCAACATCTTCCTCCTCGAGAGGAGTTTGCTGTGAGACTGACCGGCTAACAACCCGACACAGGCGGGAGCCCCTTCTGGGCCCTGCACCTCCAATGTGCGTGCCCACTTTGGGTCGCACACTCGCTGCTCCATCCGAGCAGCTTTGAGAGGAGTTTTGACGGCGCCCCTTCTGGGCGTTGTTACACGGGGGGGAAAAGGGTAGATCGGCGCCCCTTCTGGGCGTTGCTTCAAAAGACGGCCGCCCCTTAAGGGTTCTTAGGTCGCAACGGGGGGAAGGGGAACACTGCGAAAGCAGTGTAACGGGGGTCTACGCCAGCCCCCGATCATCGTAAACCACTGCGGTTTCCGCAACGACCCCCACTCGTGGCGTTGTGGGATACGCGGGTTCCGTGGTGGAGCGAGGGCTTGCCTTAACCGGCCGGCCGCGTGAAGGACACACTATAAAACCCGAGAGAAAACTCGTAAAAACCTGCCAATACTTCCCGACCTTGGCAGTCGTTAGGGTTCCCTGCGCATGAGGCCACTGCGCAGGGTGACGTTTAGTTGCTCTCATACTCGTGGGAACAACTATGTCCATAATTTTTTCTGACGTTTGGGAGGAGATGGCGGAGTCTGATTCCAGATCCGCCGTTTCGGACGAAAGACAGGTGGCTGGCGAGAGCCGTAAGAGGTCGCGTGCGCTAGATGAGGACATCGACACTGATGACTTCTCTGGCGCGGAGTCTGTGAGGTCGAGTGCCTCAAAACGAGGTGCTTCCAGTCGTGGTCGAGGTACCGGGAGGTCGAGGAAACCGGCACCGAGGGCCCAATCGCCCATGGTCTATCCCGATCCTAAGGATCTTGAAGACAATGGGGACGGTACCCGCATCGGCCTGAAGGAGGCGTATGCGGAGTTACGGAGGCAAGAGCTCGCGGACTTGGACGCTGAGCTCGACGCCGAGAACGAAGCTGAGGAAAGGGCTGTTGCGGAGCTCCGCAAGAACAGCCGCAATCGGGACGAGGAATCCGCTGCCGTCCTCGGCACGGATCTGCAAGGCCTCCGCAAGGCGACAAAAGCGCAGCTGGCCAAAGATCGCCAAGCGCGCCAAGAGAAGGCGGAGCAGCTTACTGCAAAGCAGTTGAGGCGCAAGAAGCTCCTCGACCAAGAGGAAATCGCCCGCCTCGCGAAAGAGGACGAAGTGAAGATCGCCAATGCTGTGCGGTAGGTCATCCCGTGGTCGGTGGAGCGGGACGGTATGACCGCTGGCCAGGTGCACGAGCAGGGCATCCTGTGCGCGCGGGCAATTACCGAGGTTTCCAGAAAGTCTGGAAACCTAAAGGGTACGTGCCAGGGGGAGCTCAACAATGCTGCCATCAATTTGCAGCGAGCTCTGTCTAATCTCACCTCGCGGTGTACGTCGGACGAGACGGAGCGCTTGGAGTATCAAAACTCCAAGCTCGTCAAGGAGGTGCAGGACCTCAAGTCTGAGGTAGAGGCTCTGCGTAGGGAAGTGGCAAGAGTGAGGCGCTCTTCTCCTTGTGCAGAAGTCGCTCATCCCCTTCCCCCTCCAGACCTATCAGTAATGACGACGGCTATTCAGGAGCTGCAACGCTCCTTTAGCAGCTCGATCGGAGCACTGAGCTCCCGTCTAGACGGGCTCGAGGTTAGGCTCTCTGAGCCGGCTCGGCCCTCAGAGGGAGGACGTCCCCCAGCGCCTAGGAGACGGGAGGAGTTTCCTCCTCTCCCTGCGCCAAGGCAAGAACCGCCGGTTACGCGTGCATCGGCGATGAGGGCAGCCCGTGCAAACGCGGCCCCCGCTGCTGGTCCCTCCGACCCACCGCAGCAGACCACCAGCTCCGCCTCGGCTCCCCCTGTGGATGTCGAGATGTGGGAGACGGCCACTGGCCGTAAACGGAGGAGGAGAAGAAATAACCGTCGTACGGAGACGGTTACAGCCACGACTGCCCCGGCCACTTCAGGCCGCGCACCTGTGGCCAGTCGAGGAGCGCCCTCTGCGCCTGCTCCAGCCCCAAAAAGGGCTAAGAGAGGGAAGACGACCCTAAAAAGGCCGAAATCCACAGCTGTGGCTATCCAGCTGAGGCCCGAAGCTGTCGCTAGCGGCGTTACCTATGCCCAGGTGATGGCTCGGGCCACAGAGGCCTTCTCATTAGAGAGCCTTGGCATCACGGAGGGGCTCCGTACTCGCACAGCCCAGAACGGTGCCAGGCTGCTGGAGATCCCAGGGGTCGATAGCGCCAATCTGGCAGACCGACTGGCTGAGCGGCTCCGAGAGGTCGTTGATGACGCGGCAACAGTCGTCCGGCCCGAGAAGTGCGCGGACTTGCGCATCTCGGACATGGACGACTACATCACGGCTGAAGACATAGCCTCGGCAGTGTCCAGCAGAGGTGGTTGTGCGCGCGAGCGCGTGAAGGTGGGGACTATTCGAGACGGCCCTAATGGCTCCTGCTCCGTCCTTGTTCGCTGCCCGATCGGGGCAGCAAAGGTGTTGAGCTCCGCCGGAAGACTGCTCCTGCGCTGGTCGTCAGTACGGGTGTCAGTGCTCGACCCACGCCCCATGCGCTGCTTTAAGTGCATGGGCTTAGGCCATGCTAGGCTGAGGTGTCCCTCGGACGCCGACTACAGCGAAACTTGCTTTCGCTGTGGGCGACCGGGACACAAGGTGGCGACCTGCACGGCTCGGGAGCCGCGCTGCGCCGCGTGCCTTGACAGAGGGCGGCCGTACGGCCACGTCATGGGGAGCCGGGCATGTAACCCCCCTGTAAAAAGGGCGCGGGTTGGCATACCCAGAGCGCGGAGCACTGCGCAGAGGGAGCCTGCTGCTAGTCCAGAGCCTGTTGAGGCGATGGAGGAGGCAGAGGCGTTTGAGGAGGCGCTGTCAGAGGCTGAAACCCTGACCTCCAACCACAGTGTGGTGTTTAGTGTTGCCGCGTCGATATCGACCGCGGCCCCAGCCCATCGTGGGCCGGCGACGGAGGACAGCCAGGACCCCCTGGATGTCCCACTTGCACAGAGGGTGGCCAAAAAATAGGGCCTGGCGACGCGTAGGCGTCTAGCGCGGGGGTCTAGCGACCATCGACCAGGGGGGTACGCGTGGTAAATAAGACCCAGCCCCCCAACCGCGTAACACTCTCGCTTAATCTGGTATACCGATGGATCAAAAATGAAGTCGGGCACAGGGGCAGGCGTCTATAACAACGACTTCAAGCATAGTCAAAGCATGGGAAAATTTGCCACTGTTTACCAAGCCGAAACTTTCGCAATTCTCCTATGTGCAAAGCAGAATATAGAGTTAGCTATGAAAAAGCGCAATATATTCATCCTGAGTGACAGCCAAGCAGCGCTCAAATCACTCATATCGCCCCGAATCGACTCTGGCCTTGTTCTAGAAACCACCAAAGCTTTAAACAAGCTAGGTGGATATAACAAGGTGCGATTGATCTGGGTCCCAGGCCATATGGGAATCCACGGCAACGAGATGGCAGATGCACTTGCCAGGGAGGGCTCAGAGACCCAGCTTATTGGTCCAGAGCCGTTCGTGGCACTTGCACCAAGTACCATCAACAAGGCCTTAAAAGATTACATCAAAAACAGGCACGGCATCGAATGGAAAGAGCAGCCGGGTATGAAACACTCCAAATCTTTCCTAGGTGAAAACGCCTTAGGACGGAGTAAGTTCATATGCGGAGGCAGTAGAAGGCAGGCCCGATTAACCATCGGTGCCTTGACAGGGCACTATGCCACAAAACAAATGCTCCACAGAATGCATCTATCAACAAATAACTTGTGTAGGGCATGTGGAGAGGAAATGGAGTCAATGCAGCACCTACTGTGTGACTGCGACTCTCTGGCTAGGAAAAGAATGGGACTCCTGGGGTCGGCTTATCCGAGACCGGAGGACTTCAGGCTCTTCGCTCTTAAGGACGTGGCCAAACTTATGGCATCTATCTTTACAGAGGAAGAAGAGTGAAAGGACGGGGTTGCACAAAAGATCCCGATGGGTCGAAGTGCTACTGCAAGAGGGAAACCTCACAGGCCCCACTAAGATAAGATAAGAACACTCTCGCTTTCGATCGCTTTGTAGGCGAAGCCCTCGCCTCGCTTTCTAATATAATATCGAAATATAATATCGAATAATATCGAAAGCTATAGCCTATAGCTTTCGATATTGCTTTCATATTGCTTTCGATATGACAAGATGACGCCTCCTCTTCGCCTCGCCTTCAAAGCGATCGAAAGCGAGAATGTTAGGCGGTCGACCCCCAGGTCCCATGCTGCCCCCAAGTGTCGAGCGTGACGTTTGTTCCCGGGGGTTTTAGTGGGTCGGGCAGACCATCGCCCAACCCCACATACCCCGAAAGCGGGTTGAGCCTGTCATCATGTCAGGCTCCCCGTGGGACGACTTGAGAGCAAGTTTCCCCCGGGTTAAAAAAAAAAAAAAAAAAAAGGGGTGGCAAGTTTATTTCTCTTACCCACACAAATGTTAAAGTTATTAAGGTCATTATTTTCTACATATCTTTTAATATTATTTTTTATTTCAAAATATATTATGAAATAATGGTTCAGGTATATATTTGTCTCTCTAAGTTATTCGCAAGCATACATTATATATTTCATAGGTTGCTCCTCTGTGAAATATTAATTGAGGCAATTGTTTTTCTATAATAGTAAAAACACCAAATGTTGCAAAAGAAATCTTAATGCAACATTTGGTGGTGAATATTTAACACACTTTATGTTCCTTGAATTGAGTAATAAATCATCGACAGTGAAACGACGCAATACCTTTAAAGGAGCGCGACTATTTCCTTCGTCAACATTTTTATATCCCCAGTCGAATTGAATGAGAAAAGTAATGGTTTTAATATTGATCCTTGGGGCACGCCCGTAGTTTTGTGTGTTCTAAAAGATTTACGTCTATCACAACTTTTTGGACTTTATCAGGTAGTATCATAATGTTTTAAAAGGATATTTATTATCCTGATTGTTGCTATTATGGCCAGTGGTCACCAGCATTTTAAAACATTCCCGTAATAACATTGAACGACATTTTGCAATAACATAAATATACATCTGAAAAAGTAACCCACAATTTTATAAGTTACTTCTAGGTATTATAAAATTGAATCACATAATTAATGTATGTACGCGCATAACTTCCGATCGACTGCACAAAATTAAATAACTCTTTTTTGTCGAATAAGGCTCCATCTTTATTTGCAACAACCATTGAGCGACTCTTATTAGTAATATAATGTTTCATTTACACATAGGACTCTATACCTTTTTTCAGGTGTATTGTTTAACATAAACAATGATAACGCATAAAACGGTTTTGTCAACCTTGCATACTGTAAAAAATTTGAACGGCTAGTGCATATCATAGCCGAGTTATGAGTAAATATTTGCGCACAAAAGTTCATCGCGCTCTCCTAAAAAGTTGACTTCTTGCAGATGTAACATTATTCTACTAATAGGACGACTTTAGGTTATTTCTTAAATAACTTAGTCAAAGCATTTTCGCCAAATCAAATAACAGATAACTATAATATAACAAAAGACAATTACACAAACGGTTAGCACCACGTCAGAAATGGTTCGGTTATATACTCGTATAAAAACATTTTTCCTCTATCTAGCGATATATTTCCCGCTCTGTATACGCCTGTCTTTTTTCTACTTTGCCCAAAATAAGGAAAAGATCTTCCAAATTAGTAGAACTGAAGTATCTATAGTCTAAACTCGTTTCAGTAAAAAGGTAATTGCTAATGGCAAGTTAGCCCTGTATGACTATATGAACTGTATTATTGCATGCCCAGTTCTTTTATGCTGGGGAACAAAGCTTCCCTATTAGTGGAAAAACCACAAGAAGGAAGAAGAAAACGGGCCATAATCCACCACGCAGGCCCACTGCATATTGGTGGTTGCTAACTACTGCTAATGTAGCCGGGGCCGACGGCTCTACGGCCCTTCCGAAGCACGGAGGAGCCCGCAACGATAAATTTTTAGTCACCCATCCGTTGACCGGCCTTTGCGAAAGTTGCTTAACTTAAGCAATCGCAGACCAAGTGCATTTACCACTGCGCCATCAAGCTCCTCATATATTTACGCACATACATACAACAGAACCGGTAAAGCTAGGTGCTTGCTAACGTTTCGTTTCACGCTGCATACGTACTATTAAGCGGGCTTAGTTCGCTACGAACCTTCTAAGCTTGTGTATTTTATAACTTAATGTTATATTAGTCTTGGTCTTATTAAAGTTGCTTAGGCAGATTTCGCTTATTGCTTGTATTTCAACATGGCCAAACGGCGCTCAACATCAAACACAGACAAGTAGACTATCTATAATTATACTGGTGATATATTATATTTCGTTATATGGAGCGTCACGTACACTTATTTGTTAAGTGTATTGTTATCATAAATTAAATAGATGTGTTTGTGTACACTGTATGTAACATCCACGCGCATCTCTCTCCCTATATACACTGAGACATTTTAGTGGTTGTTTTCTTATTGTTATCTTATATGTACGCACCCTTATATATTATTACTTATTTTTTTTACAGATTGTATAAGGCCCTGAGGTAATATACAGTTTATACAATAATTATATTCTTTTATATCTCTCTTTCCGGCACTCGGTCGTAAACAGAACCACGGTCACGGGCGTTGTAAATAACAACATTGATTATAAAATCGCGGCTTGCAAAAAAGGGTTTAAAAAAAATTAAACAAAGCGCCAGAAAGCAAAATAAAAACGTACAACCTTTCTAGCATTGATTAATTAAAAAGTTTGTTGGCTCCATCGAAAACTGTTTGTGCGCCTAACATTTTGTGTGTGAGTCCATTTTGAATTCCACCGACCGATTTTGGAACGACTCAAACGTATTTGCATATTCAACATTTACACATAATTATTTGCAGTACATGGTATCTCGCAATAGATAATAGGGTCTGTCTCAGGGCCGTAGCGCATTTTGGGGCAATGCCCTACCTTAAAATACCAATGCCTTACCTTAATAAAATACCTTAATAAAGTACTGTAAAGCAGATTTAGAGGAAAAAAATAGGTACTAGCGTATAGTGGCATCTAGGCTTACAGTCATAATATATAGGGTGTAACAAAATTACCTTAAATGCCGAATGGGGGTCATTCCACTCATCAATACGAACAACTTTTACTATGGCACCAACTTCGAAATCGCAATTTAAAGGAATTTTGTTACATCCTGTATATCACCCCGACAATTACATAAGTATTAACCTGACTCGCACATGTTCACAAATCAAGGACACCAAAATTCGATTGACCAGTACAGATCAAGTAACATTTTTACTTCCGCCCTACCGTAACCACAGCTGCCCTACCTTAAATTCAAGTCTAGTTACGGCCCTGGCTGTCTCCGAATGATTTGCCATAATTGGCTTAATACATTTTATTTATTTATTGTATCTTTTATTTTAATTCAAATTATAAAGCCTGGTACAGTTACATGTGTAATTAAAGGTTCTCTCTTGACACTTAAGATAGGTACCAGTCTCCACAAATATGGGCCAGATATCTGTCGAATACCTAAGCCCTAAATTAAGACACATGTTTTTGATGAAAAATAATTATAATATAGGGGTATTTATTTCTGGCATCTATAGCTCATATACAAATATCATGGAATGCTATATTTGTTAGTATTTTAACTAAGTACTTTCTTGTACTGCTTAAATTAGCAGTAAGTATACGAGTACTAAGATAGGCCGATGATGATGATGATGATGATGATACGAGTACTTATGCTATGCGTCAGGTTTAAAGAACTATGCATAGGACACTGTTACTGAGTGTTTGCGTTGAACTTTGACAATATTGATGATACAACTACATAGAAGACATTTTAAAATATAAAAAAAGATAATTTTGCAATTAGATTTTTTTAAATATTTATAACGTTTTCTAAAACACAACGCAATAGATATTTAAATTAAAACGGTTTTAATGACTTTCAAGTATTCATCTTTAAGACTATCAGAAGCCAAATTATAAAAAACAAATGTTGAAAAAATTTCCACGAGCAGGATTTGAACCTGCACCCTTCTGTACTGGCACATAATTTGTTCGCAACAAAATTTGCGTTAAAAATTATTTGAACATTTATTATCAGAAGCCGCTGAAGAATCTCTCAATGTGAAAAGTTCTGCGTTCGCCGACACGGAAATACGAAAGACTGCAATTAAGGCTCGCCTTTGTTGCGCAGCGTTATGAATTAATTGGCGTCAAAGCCTATTGGCAACGCCATTATTCGGCCATCGGCAGAAACTTCCCAAGAACAAGTAACAAATACCGGCGCGTAATGAAATTAGTTTGTTCCAAAGATTAATTAAGATTGAGAAAGTAAACCACTATTATGAGATTATCAGGGTATATGTTTTACCTATATACAAGTATATTTATTGTTATTATAGTGCCAAGAGACTTGTGCAAGGAGCGAAATTTGATTTATACCACATCGGCCTGACACGTGTCGCCACCAAATCACCTAGAGCTTTAATCAATTATATTGTTTTCTTAAGTTGACGCGAACACTACACATTGAAATGAAATACTTTCTACTAGCGTTTAGTTTAGTTACTTATTAATTATGAGACGACCAACACCTCAGTCTCCCTGTGACCACGGACCTTGCAAAGGGTTCGAAACGTAAGCATAAATTCAATGTGTAAAACAAACGCGAGTAGATCCGTACAAGTTGTTTTATTTATTGATATTTATATTTATATCGTAATTATGAAATTATCAACCAGTGACTGTTTACACTCAATGCTCGATGGATCAGCAGCTAGCACTTTCGCGGTCTTGTAGGTTAAACAACTTAAGAAATGGCTGTTCACCGAACGGTTGACAAAAAGTTTACTCGTATACTGCCAACAAAAAGTATGATTGTATTGTACTATATTTCAAACAAGGAAAGTATTATACCAACTTTTTCAACCACCCGTACATTTAAAGAGATATCAACAACACTACAAGGATCATTGAAAACGTGACGTCACGAATCCAATATAGTAAATTACCAAAGTTTGTCGGAGTGAGAGGTGTACCGTGGCAGTCGGTACGAGGCACTAGAAGCTAGTCGGAGGGAGGCTAGATTTATAGACCTTTTATTGCTACGAAGCCTATCAGCTACATTCGTACTGTTAGAATATTTGTAGTTTTAGACGAGACTATAATAGAAAGAATTGAATAGTTACGGCGCGGCTTTAAAAAGGCCGAAACACGTTATGGTGGCGTTTTACGTAGGTAGTTATATCAGAGTAGGTATGGTTTTGGAATGTCCAAACAAGGATCATGCACGGGCAGTTAAAAAAACATAGGCTTGTTAAATATTACGAAATATTACTGGTAAACACTTGGCTTTCATCGAAACTGATGTTCTGATCACCCGGAATCCTGAACTACTGAGGCACTGGTTACCTCATCTGTAAATATCTACGCAAGCCCTTCCACCAACCAAACCGAGAACAAACATGGTACCCTCCTCAGGAAATCGAATCCAGGACTTCTAGGTCTGAGACGGGTGCCCGTGGTCCAATCACTATACACTAGAATTCACTTATTTGTAAATGTAATTTTAAATGTTCAAATAATGTAATTTTAAATAAGTCCGCAGCCTAAGGAAGGGTGGTTAAAATATTAAATTGATGCGAAATAGTTTCATTTGCAACCTGGTTGTAATTTTTGTGTTTGTTGTCATTTTTATAGGTGTTTTGTTAACTGTAATGTTATGGCTAGCTTTGTACTTTTTTACTTAACTATCTGACCCGGCGGACTTCGTACCGCATTTCTTTTTTTCTTTCTTTTTTTTAATATAGCCTATGTTACTCAGCGCTAATGTAGCATTCTAATGGTGAAAGAATTTTTTAAATCGGTCCAGTAGTTTTTGAGTTTATTCGTTGCAAGCATACATACAAAAATACAAAGCTTTCCCCTTTATAATATTAGTATAGATAATTAATTGAATTGTTTTAATATAACCCAATTTAGAGTAACCAGCCCGTATCATTAACGATTTGCAACAGTGACGTTGTTGCTTCCCGAATACAATTAAAACTTCGTTTCAACAGGAGCCTGAAAAGTTTTTCTATCGACCAAGCTGTCAACTGCCCCCCCAATCAGGGAAGTTAAACTGGCGACCAGCCCACGGCGCTGTCAAATTACGGTTTTATCAGACCATTATTTTTAGCTTGACTTCTTTAGCGAATTTGGGAAGAAAAAATATTGTAGAAATCTGTCGTATCGTGACCGTGACAGTTAGACAATAGTGAAAATAAAATATATTTCATTCGTCATTGTCATCATTTTCTTTTTCTGGTCGATTTCAGCCTCAGCCAAGCAGCTCGTGATGATGATTGATGATGTGAGATGCAGTAAGGTGTGTGGAGTTTGTCCCTTTTTTGTGCCGCCATTATAATCCAGACCACCATAACGTATCAGTATACTTATGTATTCAGTTCAAATAAAAATAAAAACAATAATCAAATATAAAATATAGAAGTAAAACCGAAAAGGACTCCACTCAGCACATGTAGCATAAACATCACGTGCAACCAATGATATATAAAAGGTCATTGCGTGCAACGCTGATATTCTGCGGAGCCCTACTGTTTTTGTGTGTGTGGACCAGCAGATGCAGAAGCGGCAAGCGCCTTGCTTTACCCTATTATTTAAAGTTACATGTAAAAATATACTTATTTTATCACACAAGAAATAACAATTAAACGTGGTTGATATATATTATTTTTCTCAAAGTAGAGTTTTCAATAAAGCCATTATTTAATACATAGACACAGTCATGTTTTACAGATTTATTTGTTGATTAAAAAGATATTTCTTTATATTACGTTTAAATGAACAAAATCATTTTGAGAAACACTCGATTCCGAGTGTCTACATTTTAGGGCTTGACTCTAAACACAAGACTCGTCTTATAAAGACAGAGACTATACTGCTGCATGTTTAAAGAGTATATCGAGTTTCTGATAGACTTGAGATCGACTTCAGTGCTGTAATCTATTGTACGCTCAAGTCTTTATATGTAACGAGCCGCGCTTTTTTTAAATTACCTAGCTCGGCAAATGACTTCATTCCACCTGATGTTAAGTGAAGACGGAGTCCAAACGCGAGGACAACTGGTGCAGCGTGGAAACAACGCAGCAACAGTCACCCTCACTCTGCCGGACCACCCACAAGGTGCCTATTCACGCCTCGTTTGAAGGACCCCCCCACGTCATAGGAAGGAGGGGATACGTGTATCATTGAGTGATTGAGCTTGAGTCTGGTAAGTTTTGTCTAATCCAACCTGTGTGTCAATAAAATAATGGTTATATCTGATAAAAGAAGAGTAAGTTTCAAGAGTTTTTATGTATTAATTTCTTAATTGAAACACTTATCAATTTAGTACATTCATCGGCTTTTTCATATTCATTATGGTATTACTAAAACATTTTCCTTTAACATTACCTTTGAGTGTCTGAAAAAAAAATCTGGTAAAATTCAAGACATAAAATTTTTTTCTTTTACAAAAATCATTTATTTATTAATAAGTACTCTAAAAGAGAGGGCTCTTTTAATTGAGGGTAATTTAAGTCGTCCTACAAAAGTTTGTTTATTAAAATATTCACTGAACAGAATTCTGAAAAGAATATTGGCAGAACGGGAGGATTAGGTACAGTTTCATAAAAGGGAAATTTCATTTAAATTTGAAAGCGATGTTGCGGCAAACACAAAGCGAACTGCTCGCACAGCTGAAGTTCAGCGAAATTCCGAATCCTTTAAGGTACTATTTGCTTAATAAGAAAAATACAATTTGCTCTTACAAAGTTTGAGTGGAATTCCTAGGGATTGACGAAAGGCAAGGCAGCACAAAAATCAATGTTTCAAATAAATTGATTCCGACTTTCTTGAACTTCTTCATTTAAAGGAAGTGCTATACATTGTTAAACGAAGTTCTCTCATGACAAATTATTATCGATACGCTGTTGTGACCCCCGTTACTTTCAACGCGAGAATCATTGTAAGGATCTTTGAAGGTGGTTCGTTTTCTTGCCATAATCTTAAGCAGGAATGAATGTATAAATATATAAATAAACGTACTGTAGCGTTTTGCTGATGTGGCTGACTTTTGGCATAGCGGCACAAAATAACTAATAGTACTACATAGCGGCGACGACGTACATTTTTCTTTTATTTTTGTAGTTAATGTTGGTGTTAGTTACTGATGTAAATTTGTTAACGTATATTCTTATTGTTTTTTTTTTATACATGTTGTGGTTGTCTTCTATATTTTTGTGTTTATTGTAATGGAAAGTGTCCTGCTATGATAAGGCATTTTCCAATATTTTTGACGCTGTAAGGGAGAAAAGAGCTGGACACTTGCTGAGTTTCTTGCCGGTTCTTCTCAGTACAAGATCTCCCGCCCAGAGTAGACTTACGAACCGATGGCATAGTGACATTCACAAGAGATACTTGTAGCCTAAACTGAATAAACGATATTGAATTTTGAATTTTGAATTTTACTTGTTTTTTTAGCTTATTATTTATTAACCTTAATGTTTCCTTATGTTTACGAAACTTCGTGTATTATGTCAATTAATATTTTTTTCTTTTTAATTCCTTGTATAAAACTAACTAAAATTTTGTCATGTTCAATTTATAATTCAGGATTCGCGTCAATGTCTTGGCTAGTTCCTAATTGGTAGTGAGTCTGACCCTGTCTAACGCGCTGCGGGTTTATAGTCCTCGTGAAATCACGCCTCAATGCTGCACCAATAAGCTACCAAAATAGAAAAAAAAACAGATTGGAAAATCCTGTATAGAGCTCCAACGCGTTGTTAAAGCCCGTCGCCGGGAGATCGTCTCAATCGCCGCATTAAATCCCGCTCCGATCTTTTAATGCAGTTTATAAACGGTCCGGGTCACTCGCAGGTGCGCCGATTGAGATTTAAACCAAGGGCGCGGGTGGGGATTACGGCAGGGCTGCTGCGACTTTCGGACGTAAATTACTTTGTGGTCGACTAGAGGTGGGACTGGCTACCTATTACCTCGCCATTTTTATAAAATTGTTATTTAAAAAAAGGATACTGTTATTTGTACTACACAAGGGTGGTAATTTAACCTGTATATTCCCGAATATGGCAGATATATATATAGATACATAACTGAAAAACACCAGATGGCCGAGATATTAAGATTCGTTACAATGTAAAATTGTAAAGTGACAACCCTAGGTCAAGCTGACATGTTGTTTTTCGTCGTCAATCATCGAAACGTCGAAACATCGCAGAAATGAACGAAAATATTGTAATAAAATAAATTTTAGTTTTTTTAAAAGTTTTGTAAAAGTAAATCTAAGTTAAGTAATATGATGTATGTATGTATGTTTATGTATGTATGTATGTATATTTATTTAAGTATATATATATTGTATGTATGTGTTATGTATGTATGTCTTTTTGTGTACTGTTATATGATTCTATTCGTCGGGTCGTTACGTTCCCTAAAATATGATTGAGCGAAGCGATGGCTGATTCATATGTCATACTCGTGAACGGGTGCCGCCTGTGGAGGCTGGTCTGCTCTTGCATACTTATCTTATTTTTAGTATTATTCACTATAGTTTGACTTTGTTCTTCTAAAACAATTTTTGACTTCTTAGTAGAAGTCCACAATTTCCACAATGTCATACAGTACCACTACAGCATTCTAGTGAATGCTGTAGTGGTACTGTATGACATTGTGGAAATTGAAACTTTTTCCTGATGTAAATTTGTTAACCTATAATTTTTTTTTTTTACATGTTGTGGTTGTCTTCTATAAGTATGTTTTGTGTTTATTTGTAATGGAAAGTGTCCTGCTATGATCGGGCATTTTCCAATATTTTTGACGCTAAGGGAGAAAAGATCTGGACACTTGCTGAGTTTCTTGCCGGTTCTTCTCAGTACAAGATCTACCGCCCAGAGTAGACTTACGAACCGATGGCATAGTGACATTCATAAGAGCTACTTGTAGCCTAAACTGAATAAAATGATTTTGAATTTGAATTTGAATTTGAATATTATATTCTACTGTATTTGCGCACTTCCTCTATCTCCTTCTTGGGTTCCTAAACCAAAGGTTGTCTGGAAGAGATCGCTTAACGCGATAAGACCGCCTTTGCCCATGCTAGCTTTAAGAATACGTGTACTTGTTTTTTGTTTTTATTTGTGTGAGCAATAAAGTATTTATCTATATCTATCTATCTATGATTTTGCATGTTATCAAGGATGTTCTCTTACGGGAATATACATACACCTATTACCAAACACCCTGTAAAGATGACTTGCAGCTTGGTATACGTCGGAGTTTTGTTTTTTTTTCATCACCCCTTTTTCCTTACAATCACCACCCCTCCCACTCGATTAAATTAAAACCGATAAATCGTCCTTTAGTTAAAAAGTAGTTATTACTAAGTTTCTTAATGGTGTCTTCTTAGTAGAAACAGCCTTCAGGTTGTTAATGTCAGGATGTTAATGACGGTAGTTGTTGACATTGAATGGGCGCCTTTGGCTTACAAAGTAAAAAGTGTTCAATAATTTCGGCGGGCTGGTTAGAACCACGATAGCTCAATTGGAGGAGCACCTGACCCGGAATGTCAGAAGGGTGCAGGTTCAAATCCTGCTCGTGGAAATTTTTTCCACATTTTTTTTTGTAATTTGTTCGCAACAAAATTTGCTTTAAAAATCATTTTGAACATTTTATAAAATAGCTTGCTTATTTCTTAACTGATCTTTAATATTTGTAAAAATATTATGATCGGATGTTAATGACGGTAGTTGTTGACATTGAATGGGCGCCTTTGGCTTACAAAGTAAAAAGTGTTGAATAATTTCGGCGGGCTGGTTAGAACCAAGATAGCTCAATTGGAGGAGCACCTGACCCGGAATGTCAGAAGGGTGCAGGTTCAAATCCTGCTCGTGGAAATTTTTTCAACATTTGTGTTTTTTTTTTTTTTTTAACCTTCAGGTTGTTGAAGTTAATATTAGTACGTCCAAAATAGCTAACTGTTGCTGGCTGTCTGTTGCTACCAAACTCTGCATTTCAGCTATTTAACACAGTTATAACATTAGAATCTGTCTTTTTTCTGTCTGTCTGTCTGTCATATAAATACCATAAAATTCCCATACTAATAACTTGATCAATAAAGGCTAGTAAAATTCAATAAATGAGTTGATTATATTCATTTTCATTTGCGATAATTATTAAAATTTATTATCATTACTCAATATTTATTATAACCAATTATATTAATATTATACAAAGATGTTATTTTACACATTAAAATTGCAAATTATGGACCTTTATTTATTTTTTATAATAAAGACTCGATTAAATCATCTTTGGTTCGGTTCGGTTCGGTTTTCCGAATTCTTTTTTCCGTACCTTTACAATCAACGATCACCCTCCACTCGTTTCAATGTAAACGGATAAATCGTCGTTTCCCTCGTTACCGTCTCATAAATATGCATGTCTTTGTCAATTAGGGACAAAGGAATTCACGATTGAACTCATAACACACGGCGCGGCATTCGGGTGAACAGGAAACGTTTTGATCTCAACTCGACTGGATCTTCATTTGACAATTTAGTTTACTATTGCGTGGAATATGAGAGACGACGGCGACCGCTGTAGTTGAAATACCCGGAATATTAAAAGAAAATTTCACTTGCAGAATACTTTCTTAATAAAAAATATATTGCGTCGTACGAGGAGAAACTATTTTCGTTGCTAGAAAAATCGCATAAATGTGCTTTATTTAATGTTAATATTAAAATACAATCTTACTTTGTTGAATGACATCAAAGTAAAAAAAAAATAGATATCCTCGCTTTATGTAACTTTATCTGCTCAATGGCTGGTCAATCCTTTTTATGTTTTCTTTATTACTACGCCTGTATTTCCGTTCAAGCATTTGTTTAAGTGGGAACTAGAGAAGGCAACTCGATCGTAAGAAAGCAATGTTAAAAATAATGTAAACAACAACGCTTATCATTTGCAACTGATGAGGATCAATTGTGTTTAAAACGTAAAAACAGTCAAATTCATGTGTCAAAAACAAAGAAATAAAAATAAGAATTCTTCTTTTTCGAATGGTCTGATGGGTGAGACTCGGGGCGAGGACGGCAGCTAATTCTCACAAGATCAATAAGCAATTTCGAAGCGAAAATAAAATGAGGATCCCTACTGAGAAGATTATTTACGATGAGTCCATTGCAGAGGTGGCCCTATCAATGTAGGCGTGTTATTGATATCCCCTTATCACATGCCTCGTAAACAAGCAGTGTTTAATAATAGAAATGTTTATCGTAAACGACAGGCAATTGTAAATTTCGTAAATGTACTTGTTACATATTTATAAAATTTATAGCACTTGCCGTACCTACGATTTTGATTTTTTTTAAGAGTCGGGCGGATTGTAATTTTTATTAAAATGGCCCTTCTTCCCATGACACATTCAATTAGGCCATGCCATACCGTACATAACAACGTTTTGTATTTTGTCGTTAAACAAAACTTTTTACAAAAACACAAATGTTGAAAAAATTTCCACGAGCAAGATTTGAACCTGCACCCTTCTGACATTCATTATTCATTCATTATTTGAACATTTATAAAACATTTTACACTAGTTGTTACACTCGTTATTTTATGGCACTCGTTAATATTATACGTTTTAACGATTTCCGCATTAGTTCAATTATTTAACATCAATAAAAAAACCTATCACTCTACTCACTGTTGTTGATAAAACAAAATAAAATATTTCCCCGGATTTTATCTCGAAACTGCTGTATCAACTTTTTATGAAACTTTTAAAATAACATTTTAGATCAACTTATCTGCGCCACGGCTTCGCAAACCCTCACATGTAGCAACAATCACCTTCATGTGCTCAGATTTCTAACAATCGTATCGGGAAAACGTCTTGCAAAGATTTATATTTCCTTTGAAACATGATAGCTTGGTTTCTTATTTAGTGGTAACTGGTGCCTAAAGTTTTATATATCTTATAAGTTTTGCTGTAAAATACGACAACCTGACACTGTTGGTAAAAGTCTGTTGTTTTAGACGGATAAAGTCAACAACAAGACAATTTTAATGATTCGTAGAATTTTGAGTGAAGCTTTGAATCGGTGCAAAATGTCAAAGTCTCGAAATTGTTTATTTCTCAGAACTTAGTGTGTATAACAAGAATTAATTTCGAGCTCTTTTATAACAAATCGCCTGCATGTATTAGACAGCACTTTTTAGGGTTCGTCATGTCTGTCTGTCTGTCTGTCTGTCTGTCTGTCTGTCTGTCTGTCTGTGTGTCTGTATGTCTGTCACAGCCACTTTAAGAACTATACTGTTGGTAAGTAGATGTATTCTGTGAACCGCATTAAGATTTTCACACAAAAATAGAAAAAAAAAACAAAAAATTTTGTGGGTTCCCCATACTTAGAAACTGAAACTCAATTTTTTTTTTATATAAAACCCATACGTGTGGGGTATCTATGGATAGGTCTTAAAAATGATATTGAGGTTTCTAATATATTTTTTTTCTAAACTGAATAGTTTACGCGAGAGACAATTCCAAAGGGGTAAAATGTGTGTCCCCCCCCTGTAACTTCTAAAATAAGAGAATGATAAAACTAAAAAAAATATATGATGTACATTACCACGCAAACTTCCACCGAAAATTGGTTTGAACGACATCTAGTTAGTAGTTTTTTTTTAATACGTCATAAAGTACGGAACCCTTCGTGCGCGAGTCCGATTCGCACTTGGCCGGTTTTCTTCTATATATAGTCTTACGTAATTACAGTGCTTGACTTCAAAGATTCACTTACAAATTAATTTATAAGATTACCTTTCAAATTAATTTATGAGATTATTTTACAAAGGTACAACATTTATTAATCTCTGTGTAAAGCGTGTACATGTGGGCGTTTGCTATTAATATAATGTTGTTAGCCCAACGCCTACGTTTTGGTATCGAAGGCAAACAGTCCCTGCTAACTTGTGTGCAAGTAAGATTGATTTTGCAATCACAGAAAAAACAACCAATAGTCCTCTCCACACGTAAGTGGTGTTCGAAAGGAATCAGAGATCAATACTTTTTCCTTTAATCAATAAACATAGGGGGCTGCAACTGAATTTTGATTTTAGCAGGAATTATCAGCTTCCTCTCTCCTTTCCTCTTTCATCTTCATCATCATCATCACCTCATTTTTATGTCCCCACTGCTGGGGCACGAGCTTTCTCTATGGATGGATAGAACGGGCCATAAACCACCACGCTGGCCCAGTGCGGGTTGGTGGTTATTAACGACTGCTAATGCAGCCGGAACCAACGGCTTTACGTGCCTTCCGAAGCACGGAGGAGCTCGAGATAATACATTTTTAGTCACCCATCCGATGACCGGCCTTTGCGAAAATTGCTTAACCTCAGCACTCGCAGACCGGGCGCGTTAACCACTGCGCCATCGAGCTCCTTAGCTTTCTTCTTATTAATAGGGTATTTGACTACAATGAAAATATAGATCAGACTGTTGTAAACTTAACAGTAAACATTTTTTGAAACCAATTTAGCGAGCACATAATTTTAAAATTAGTATAATTTTATAAAAAATCATTTATAAATAATTAAATTTTTAAGATTGACCACGTGATTGAAAACGCACGGGATTGGTCACGTGATGTCGTGACGTCATTTGCTTGATGTCACTTGAAGTTTTGTACGGTGTAATTTGACAGCTAACAGTTTGTTTACATGCAACTGACTGACGTCACGACATCACGTGACCTGCATGCATCGTTTTGGCGGCTATTTTATTCATTTGAATTGTAATGGCGATTTTCATAAAAAATAAAGAAATTCACAACGAACTAATCAAATTACAAATATATTATGCTATGATGAACCATTAGACATATTTTTCTAAAACCTGTCAAATACCTTATTGCGTGCCCGGCAGTGTCCATAATTTGGTCTTATATTTTGTTAATATCGCTATGTATGTACTTTATGGTTTTGAAATAATTATTTTGAGTATTGAATATTGAATAAGACATCTAGTAAAATCAATCAATTAGTTCGTTCAAACAAAAGTGTAAAAAGCGTCTTTTAGAGTAACAAATTATAATACCCAATGCATAGGCAGTCGTGTGTGTTCTATAAATATATAAAACTAACTGACCGGCGGACTTAGTATCGCTTTGACAGTTAACGTTTCCATGACAACAAAACAAACAAATCATTCGTCGAACACTGGTTTACTGTTTGAACACTGGTGTACGATGATGATGATGATGATGGTGATGATGATGATAATACGATATATATATATACCGATACAGACATATTTTTTCCCATTTAATAATATACCCTATGAGAAAAAATATGTCTGCCTTGCTTTCTTTGATGTTTTTGAGTCTCACAAGATTAAAGACAAGGATGTAGAATATTTTTCTTGTTAAAGCTTGCAAGTGATATACTGTTTCTTAGAAATATTAAGGAAAAATTGCTACATTATGTATTTACGATACTACATAAGTCAGTTAGGTAATAACTTTCATCGTTGTACATACATGTTTTATGTATCTTAAGGATACAAGATACAATTTTACTAGAAAAGATCAACCAGTCTCAAATACTATATATAGCATTGTAAATGCAACAATTAAAAAAAAATCAAAAAATTCAAAGTAGGGTATTATTGGGCATTCTACTTCACTTTTTCTTAATCGTTCGCTCACTTCGTTCGCTCTCTCGAAAAAGTGAATTAGAACGCCCAATAATCGATATGGATTATTACCTTTTCCGTTATTTAAGCGTAGCAACCATTTTATGTAGTCATTTCTGAAAAATCCTTTTAACACTGCAGTCAAATTTAATTTTTAATCTTAAAATATAATGAAATTCTTAAAACAAAAAGAATCGTTAAAATTGGAATGTATTTGTCCAACTTCATTGACAGGGGCAAGTCGACATGGAAAGTTATTGCCAAATACAATTCGTTGTATTGTTTGCGGTCCATCTAATTGCGGGAAAACCAACATAGTAATAAGTTTATTATTACATAAAGATGGTCCACGATTTCGAAACCTGTACGTGTATTCTAAATCTTTGTATCAACCTAAATACATTTATCTCGAAAAAGTTTTAGAATTGGTTCCAGGTACATCATTTCACAAATATAATCATAATAGCGAAATATTGAGCCCTCACGAAGCGTCACCGGATTCCATTATTATTTTCGATGATGTTGCTTGTGAAAATCAAAACAACATCCGTAACTATTTTGCTATGGGGCGTCATAGGAATATTGATTGTTTTTATATCAATCAAACTTACACCAAAATACCTAAACAACTCGTAAGAGACAATTCTAACATGATTATATTGTTTAAACAAGACGACGTAAATTTAAAACATGTTTATGATGAGCATGTAGGGTCTGATATGTCATGGTTTCAATTCCGTGAAATGTGTTCAAATGTTTGGAAAACACCATACAATTATATTGTCATAAATAAGGATTGTGAGCGAAATAAAGGATGCTATAGAATGACGTTTGATACATTTATAGTCGTAGATTAATAATTACATATACGGATGTTATAATATTTATAAATCATTTCCACATGAGATTTGGAGGTGAAAGGAAACCCAATAAAATGGAAAGAGATCTAAAGAGACAAATCATTAAATCAGCATCAGCTGTTAAAAGAAAGTTTGACATGATAAAGGATGCAAAAAATACAAGAAATAATACGTTAGAAACAATATTTAAACCCATAGTTGACCCTCTTAATATGATAGCAAATAAAAATGATGAAAAGCACCATGACAAAGAGACTGTTTATAACCCCGTATTAAAAAAAATAAAGAATAATGAAAGCGAAGCGTCGTATTCGTCTATTGAAGAATTTAACGAACTAAGCAGCGAAGATGAGGAAGAAAATCATGAACAATTCCGAACAACCGACAAAACCCTTACTGTATCACCTACTCAAGACCATGATGTGAGTGAAGGTTCGTTCAAATCGCTACAATCATCGCCAAACGTTAAAAATCAATCTTTATCATGGTCTACATCATCTGAAGTATTTAGTGCTATACCTTTTGGAATAAGAAATGAACATGGAAAACTTATGCTTGGAAAAAGTCGCGTTTATGATGACGGCACCACTCTAATAATTGGAAATCATAATTTGAGAAACACTCTCGGTTTAAAAGAACTATTGTATAAAAAGAAACCAAATCTAGATGATATCACAGATAACGACCTTGAAAACTATAAACTACTACTTATCGATACTAATGCACACAGACGTAATTATGATCCATCTAAACCAATAAATAGCAACAAGGGATTTAAATACATGAATATTATAAAGCCATTATTCAAAATCTCTAGAAAACCAACCACTAGTACAGAGAGTATTCCTCGAGGAAAAGGTATTGAACTTGTAAAAAAAGTAAAAAGAAATACAGATTTAGTTTACTGGGATGATCCTAACGAGTTAGTAAAACGACTGAAATTACTGTTCGCATCACGAGATGCTGGTAACACTGGGTTAGATAATGAAATTATTGCAATCATCGAGGAACTTCACGAAGCCGGTGTCATAAACAAAGAATAAAAACAAATAGCATCGGGAAATTTGTGCAGTATACTTACAGTAAACAAAGCATCGGGACCGCAATGAATATAGATAAATTCGGTCATCACGTTCATAAACGTTTACGATTATCTGAACATATTGATATCTATAACGATACGTTACAGAAGTCTGAAACGGGAGAATACGATTTAAAATCGTCCAAACTAAAAGGCTTGTCGTCTCCAGACAAGGACGATGAAGCTGTAAATAAAGCATATTTGGATAAAACAGTTCAAGAGCTGAGAAACGAAATAAACCAAGTTAATAGTCGTGTATTAATTTATTTAAAGAACTTGGAATCAGCGAGAACAGATCGTTTATCTTCTATGTTTTACTCAAAAATAGAAATAGACCGTATGATTCAAGCCAAACAAAAATGAGTAAGAAAGAAATTGTAGACGAACTTCACAGAGCGGCGAGAAGAAATTTTCCCCGTCGAAGTACAATTATAAAAAGAATAGATGATTTATGGCAAGCAGACCTTATGGATTTTCAAAAGTACTCACAGTTTAATAAAGGATATAAATATGTTTTAGTCGTAATTGATACTTTATCGAAATATGTGTGGGTTAATCCTTTGAAGTCAAAGAATAAAAGTTGTGTTACAAATGCAATGCAAAATATATTAACCACTTCATCTCGAAAGCCCAAAAATTTACAAACAGATTTAGGCAAAGAATTTTACAATGAAAATTTTAAACAATTGACGATAAAATATAACATAAATCATTACTCCACTTACTCTGTAAAAAAAGCTGCAATTGTTGAATAGTTATTGAAAGTAATAAGAACTCTAAAAAGTCATCTTTACAAATTATTTAGCATCTGCGGTAAATATCAATGGATACAAAAAAATTTGGAAGACGTTGTACTATGCTACAATAATACTATTCACCGTGTAACAAAACTTAGGCCTATTGATGTTAGCAAAGAAAACCAGTTGATTGTTAGGTCCAACATTATTAAATCACAAATTACCAGAAAACATCAAAAATTTAAGTTCCATCTTGGGGATCAAGTCCGGATAAGTAAATACAAAGAAGATTTCTGCAAAGGTTATACTCCAAACTGGTCAACAGAAATATTTTATGTTATTAAAGTCAAAAATCATACAAACCCTGTTACTTATCACTTGGAAGACAAACATAAACAGAGAATTTTAGGATCTTTTTACGAGCATGAATTACAGAGAACCAAATTTCCAGATATTTATCTTATCGAAAAGGTTTTAAAAAGAAAAGGAAACAAACTCTTTGTCAAATGGTTAGGTCTCAGTGATGGTGAAAACAGTTGGGTTGATAAAAATTCATTGGTGTTTTAATATAAACTAAGCATTATTATTTATACGCTCACTTTATAATCATCGATGGCGGAAGGAAGTGGTATTATTAACAACTTAATAAATAACATTCCGTTTGAGTTACATTTACCTGGATATCAATTTTGTGGTCCAGGCACAAAACTTAAGAGAAGATTACTCAGGGGCGAACGAGGTATAAATAAATTGGATGAAGCTTGCATGTACCACGATATCGCTTACAATAATAAAGATTGGAACGTTAGACATAACGCCGATTTAGAACTTTTAAATATGGCAAAGAAAAGATTGAAATCGAAAGATGCTGGGAAAGGAGAAAAGATTGCATCATGGATAGTAAAAAATGCAATGAAAGCAAAACTTAAAGCCGGAACAGGAGTACGGTCATTCATGAAAGGTGTTAAAAAAATTCAAAAGCAAATGAAAAAATTAAAATGTAATGACAACCGCACGACTATAAAATATGCGCATGCAGCTGCAAAAAAAGTGTTTTCTAATATAAAAGGAATACGCTTCCCACGCTGCATTCCTGTTCCGAAAACTGGTGGGTTGTTACCCCTCATACCAATCTTTGCTGGTTTATCAGCTCTTGGTTCACTCGCTGGAGGTGCTGCAGGTATAACAAAGGCTGTTAACGATTACAAGGTTGCTCAAAAAAATCTTCAAGAATCTGAACGTCATAACAAGATGATGGAAGCCGTTTCACTTGGGAAAGGATTGTATTTGAAGTCTCACAAAAAAGGAGCGGGCTTGTACTTACAACCTCCAAAAAACTAATTAAACGGCTACCCAAACGAGCACTTACTAATCTAGATATATTAAAGCATTCAGTTCATATTCCATATTTTCGTGGCGTTTTTATGCGAGATACGTTACCATCAAAACCAAGAAAAATTGAATGTGCTATTCTAAATTTAGATAGTTCCAGAAATCCGGGAACTCACTGGGTAGCCTATGTCAAGCAAAATGAATACTGTGAATATTTTAACAGTTTTGGTAACTTAAAACCTCCGTTAGAATTAATAAAGTATTTGAAAGATATACACATAAATTACGATAAATTACGAACTGCGGTCATCTTTGTTTATTATTTTTAATTAAGTATTGGAAAAATCATTTATATAAAGGTTAAAATTAAAATAACTTGACAGTATAATTATGTCTTTCACTGTATCCATAACTGGGCAGGGAGCCTCCCTCGTAACAAACTACTCACCTACTTTAGAATTACGTGGAGAATATGAGTGTGGACTTCTGTACTTTTCTACATTTAATTCTATTCCTAATATAGACGAAAGAAATAATAAGTTTTACTATGGTAATAATGAGGTCATTAAAATTCCAGAAGGATCATATGAACTTCAAGACATTTGTGATTTTTTAAAAGGCAATGTCAAGAATAATGCATTAAAATTGAGTTGTAATAATAATACACTCAAAACCAAAATATTCTGTTCAGAAGATGTTCACTTTGAGAAAAGTAATTCCATCGGTAAAATTTTAGGTTTTGCTAGGGAAACAATAAAGGCTAATATAAGTTGCGAATCTCAGTATCCAGTCAGCATTTTATCTACAACCATCGTTCGCATCGAATGTGACGTAGTTGGAGGATCATTCGTGAATGGAAAAGCAAGCCATATAATTTACGAATTTGTACCTAACGTGCCACCAGGCTATCGAGTTATTGAGATACCCAAAAACTTAATATATTTTCCAGTCAACCAAAATTCAATCAGTGCGATTAATATTAGATTACTAGACGGTCATAATAAGCAAATCAATTTACGAGGTGAAGAAGTACAACTATACTTGCACTTTAGAAAAAATGATAAATTTCAATAAAAACCCTACCCCATCAGGTGTTCAAGTCAGTTCCAAAGGTGCATTTAATAAAAGAACACCGCTTTTATTAAAAAAGAAACTTACTAAAAATAATAAAGATTTCCTAAAGCTAGTAGGCTTGTTAAAATGAATATATTAAATATATCTCAGCCGACATCATACGACAACAGTATCGAGAGTTTTGAATATCATTCGTATAAGCCTTATGTAACAAGTTTCAACAATAATGATGAAATAAGAATACCAATCAATCAGCAAGATTTGTATGTGTTGCCGTCACGCAGCACTTTGTATATTGAAGGTAAAGCTGATGTATATAACAGAACCACTAAAGAAAAGGTAACAAGTATGCATTTTGTAAACAATCCAATGTTATTTCTATTTCAAGATATTCGATATGAGTTAAATGGAATAGAAATAGATAAAATAAAAAATGCAGGTATCACGACGACAATGAAGTCTTATTTGTCGTTGAATGAAAATGAGTCCAAAAGTGCAAAAGTATGGGGTTGGTCTCCTGCAGGAATAACCAATGTTACAAGCGGAGTTTTTTCTGTCTCAATACCATTAAATAAAATATTGGGATTTGCAGAAGATTATGAAAAAGTTTTAATAAACTGTAAACATGAGTTAGTACTGTTGAGAAGCAACACAAATGTCAATGCATTAAAATTGAGCAAAGAACAAATTGTGGAAAATATAGCTATAGATAAAATCGTTTGGCGTGTTCCGCATATTAAAGTGTCAGATCGAGAGAGAATTAATTTATTAAAACATTTAGAAAAAGATCGGGCCATCACACTGGCCTTTCGTAATTGGGACTTGTATGAATATCCGTTACTACCCAAAACACGTAAGCATACTTGGTCTATTAAAACTTCATCGCAAACAGAGAAACCTCGATTTGTTATTATTGCCTTACAAACAAACCGAAAACATAATGCTGAAATGTCAATGGCGGAGTTCGACCATTGCAATGTTCGTGACGTAAGAGTGTTTTTAAATTCATCATATTACCCCTACGAAGGACTTAACATCAATTTCTCTGACAACAAGTTTCTATTAATATACGAACAGTACGCAAGGTTTCAACAGTATTATCACGGACGTCGATCAGAACCGTTGTTGAGTTTAAAAGATTTTAAAGATATTGCTCCTTTATTTGTTATTGACTGTTCTCGCCAACAAGAAATGTTAAAGGGATCAATCGATGTAAGAGTAGAAATCGAAACAGATCAAGAGATACCTGATCAGACCGCCGCATATTGTCTTATACTGAACGATTGCATATTTGAATACAAACCGCTGAGTAGCATTGTGAAAAAGCTATCATGAATAACGAAACTATTATAGTGGATATGCAAGGATTTAAGGATTTGAAAAATAATTTTATTGTAAAAGAGTTATCAATAGCAACTAAAAACCATACGCAGACGTTCTTAATTAAGCCACCATATGCTTTTAAAAATCTAACAGATGAAGAAAAGAAGCAAGTCCGTTGGTTAGAAAGGAATCGCGGGCTCAAATGGAGCGAAGGATTCATTGATTACCGCGAATTTAGACGAATAATAGTTCCTTATTTAAGCAGTAAGAAGGTATTAGTAAAGGGATTGGAAAAAGGAATGTGGGTTCGCGAGCTATGTCAAGATTGCGAAATAATGGAGTTAGAAGAAAAAGGTTGTCCTAACTTTTTAAAATTATATAGTGATTACCATGTAGATGTAAATAAATTTAATTGTGAATATCATAAAAAAATGTGTGCTTTAAAAAATGTTCTGTGTCTAAAAAAGTGGTACACTTTATATGTTACTTGATTTATTAATGTAATACAGTATTTTCCTCAATAAAATGTGTCTAAGTATTTTTTTGTTTTATTTACTAAAGGAAAAAGGGTTGAATGAAACGATCTTAGTATTCAATTCAATTATATTTATTTGAAAAATTCTTAAAAACTATAACTATATCCACAAACTTTTTTTGATATATTGCTAATGATAGCCTCTGTTTGATCCATTATGGGGTCAATATGCTCCGTTACCACATACTGCGCACATAATAATGGATCAGTATGATTTTTTTCCAAGTCTAACACTTCAATCTTTATTAAACGACGACCTTGAATCAGCGTACTTTTCATCACGTAAGAATGATGTTGCTTCAGATAACTTCTTTTTTGAGGTCTCTTCTTTGTGATATTTCTCATCACCTTGTTATACAGCGGGGAATCGCATCGCAATTCATCTGCTCTCCAATTCGGATACTCTTCTGTAAATCCCTCGAGCATATCTTGAGCGTTCTGTTCAAAAGTCGGAGATGTCGATTGCACGACCTCCTTGTTGATGCTGAACGACAACGAGTTCTCTTGAGTATTCTAAAAAATTAAATAAAATAAAATAATTAATTACATACATATAACCAAAACTATTATCCTCGAAGGGTTAGTCAGAGACTAGGCAATAAGGACGGCAAAAGCAGTCCTCTACCATAGTCCACTTTTCACCAAATAGCGATACAATTACAGTAAGAAAAAAATTATTTTATAATCGTATAAAATTATCTAAACTACTTACCATGTTGATATTATCTAGCTGGACTACTGACGCCTTCACTTTGATAATTGAAATTGAAACTAATTTGAAACCCATTTATATTAATGTAGGTATATGATGACACAGCAACACGTGTATGTAGGTACAATGTAGGTTGCTTACTCGAAAATTATAAGATTTTGTAACAATATGTAATTTGCAATTTAGCAAAATAAAAAAACATTATTGATATTAATAAAGAATGATTAACTTAGCAATAACGTGACCTGATTTGTATTAAATAGGTTTCATATTACCTTATAATCAAAAGAGTTGTATTACACAACCTACTCTGAAACTGACTTGTTCAAACTTGTTTGCGTTAGAACTTTCTTACTTATTTACCGTCAATGTTTTATTATACAAAGGTACCTATATACTAAATTAAATAAAAATGCAAGTTAGTTTGTTACTTTTATATTTTATTAGGTATATTAAAACAGCTGGGTAGGTACAATAAATTTACATTACATTTCATAATATAAGATACATTTCCTATTCAAACAATGAATCTGAGCAAAAGCAACTACTTAAGTATATTGAAAACCGGGTTACAATACTTTATAACAGGTTCATATTATTTTTAATTCAAACAATGAATCTTAGTAATGATAATAAATAATAATACATTTTTTTATTTCTCAAGCCCTAAGTATAATAAGATTTTATATAATAAGAGCCTTTTTCGCGTTATAGTCAAGTATCTAACCACTACATTAACTACCAGTTATATTTTAACGAGTTTACGTTTAAGCAAAAGTATTTAATCAAGTATTGCAATATTATAAATAAATATGTAGGTTTTACAAAAACACAAATGTTGAAAAAATTTCCACGAGCAGGATTTGAACCTTTCAACATTTGTGTTTTTGTAATTTGTTCGCAACAAAATTTGCTTTAAAAATCATTTTGAACATTTTATGTAGGTTTTATTAGTAGCAATGAAGTATTTACAAAATTGAAGCAATGTTGGAAACCTCTGGTTTTTTTAATATTCAGCAAAATATATAGTTTATCGATTAGTGTGAAAAGTTGCAGCGTAAGTAAAGTATAACTAACATTCATATTTTAACATTTGCTGTGTAAAAAAGGTCAGCAACCTTTCGATAAAGCGCTGTCAGCGATTGTCCGGATGTGCAACATTAGGACTGTTTTCACTAAGCAAGAAATTTATTAATACATTCCATCTCATGATCGGTCTTTACGAGAGTTGCTTAACCACCACAATCGCTGATCGAGTTCACCACTGCGCCATCGAGCTCCTAACACTCTAAAATTATTTTCGATGTACTAAACTAGACAAATGTCTCGGTAACTTAAAAGTTAGCCGCTCGGATATCGAGAGACGCGGGTTCGATTACCGTGAGGCAGTCTATTTTTATAACTTTTGAGTTTATGTATATGAATACATAAGATGACTTATTCCTACTATAAATAAATCTAACCATATTTAATGGGTACGTATTAAAATAGACATTTGCATTAATAAGTTAAACCATGAAAAGGTACTGTTATGGAAATCCTATCTGATGACTTGTTGCTAAACGTGGCTTCAGCATGACATAATTGTTACCTGTTGCTCTGTCTATCCCACTTGTGGGAATATGGCGTGATGTTTGTGTTATTATGAAAATTTATGTTTAATGCGTTTGTCAATTAAACAGTATAAACTTAGCTTTATCTTTTTAATTTTGTTTATATTAAAGGGTTATTCCCATTCTCCTCCAAGAAATTGTCCCAAAGTTCTCCACAGAAAAAATACGAAAATAATAATTTGTTAATCGATTTTCATTCTCCTCCGTAATTAAAAAAATGGTTACCGGGTTAATCTCAAACTCCGCAGACAACTTCAGAAAATACTAATTTTAGCTACTCTGAGGACAATAGAACGAAAAAATTATACTAATATTTCATCAACATCAGCCTATAAACGTTTCACTGCTGAACACAAACCTCCCACGTGGACAATAGCACGTTGGGTCATAACCCTCCACGCTGGCCCAATGCGGTTGATGGGTTTTAGCGACTATCATCTTACGACAACAACCGAGACCAACGGTTTAACGCGCCTTAGCACGGAGGCGCTCGAGATGTTTTAAATTTGATCACCCATCCAGCGACTCAGCATTGCGAAAGTTGCTTAGCGGACAAGATCGCAAGCCAAACGCGCTAGCCGCTGCGCTATCGTGCTACTATACTAATATTTAAATAATATTTTTTATAATAGTCTTTGGAGGAGTCTAGGAATCAATGTTTGGATTTCTTATATTTTCCAAACAAAAGATTGGAGGCGTTTGGGAATAACCCGTATTAAAATTGTTTTCGCAGCAAATGGGAAGTAGTCGAACTCGTAGGTAACGTGTGTGAGTGTGTTTGTGTGTAGTGATTGCATACGTTGTTGTTGGTGGGATTGATATAAATAAGGTAACTAATAATTCCCTGCACAGTTGTCTGCATTGACTTAGATCAAAAAACACAAGTGTTTATCTATTATGAAAACCTTGAAAATGTGTTGAGTAGATCGGAGTCGATAAAGACAATTGGCAACTGATTCTAATCAAAATACACAAGTGTTTTCCTATGGGTCGAGGTACTACTTTGACAAATGTTATTCATAGTACTAACTTATTCGGGGATCCAGTCCTGGGAGACCAGGAGCCCCATCCAGTTTAAGTTGTGCTGTAATTCCATGTTGTTAAAAACCTTTGCATCCAATAGACGAAGACCTTGAAAATGTGTAAAGTAGATCGGAGTCATCGTATACATAATGAAGTTTGATTGAAAAACACAAGTGTTTTCCTATGAGTCAAGGTTCAAATTTAACATATGTTATTCATAGTACTAACTTATTCGGGGATCCAGTCCTGGGAAACCAGGAGCCCCATCCAGCTTAAGTTGTGCTGTAATTCTATATTGTTAAAAACCTTTGCATTCAATAGACGAAATCCTTGAAAATGTGTTAAGTAGATCGAAGTCGGTATACAGAAATTAAACTATTACAAACTGGATTCTGATCAAAATACACAAGTGTTTTCCTATGGGTCGAGGTACTACTTTGACAAATGTTATTCATAGTACTAACTTATTCGGGGATCCAGTCCTGGGAGACCAGGAGCCCCATCCAGTTTAAGTTGTGCTGTAATTCCATGTTGTTAAAAACCTTTGCATCCAATAGACGAAGACCTTGAAAATGTGTAAAGTAGATCGGAGTCATCGTATACATAATGAAGTTTGATTGAAAAACACAAGTGTTTTCCTATGAGTCAAGGTTCAAATTTAACATATGTTATTCATAGTACTAACTTATTCGGGGATCCAGTCCTGGGAAACCAGGAGCCCCATCCAGCTTAAGTTGTGCTGTAATTCTATATTGTTAAAAACCTTTGCATACAATAGACGAAATCCTTGAAAATGTGTTAAGTAGATCGAAGTCGTTGTATACAGAAATTAAACTATGAATTCGATTAAAATACACAAGCGTTTTCTTATGAGGCAAGAATAAAATTTGACAAATGCTATAGTTCAACTAGGCGATATACCTTGGAGCGTGGTGGCAAATAAAACCGTATATGTTGGATATTAAAGTTTAATAATGTGGCCTCAATGATGAATCGAAACTATATTACACAAGGGCATTATAAACAATACACAATAAATGGGCAAAGCTGTATTGATGATATATTGCTATTTTATAATGTGTAGGCGCTTGCGTCTTCACAACAACTTATTCAGTACTGAGAGGTTACATTCACTTTAAGTTGTACTGTAATTCCATATTGCCAAAAACTCTTGCATTTTATGAACGAGAACCTTGAAAATGTGTAAAGTAGATCGCAGTCGTAGTCATTTTAGTAATCTAACTGGTATGATTACATATATACTGAAATAACGATTGAGCATTCTAGAACACTTTTCAACGACCTCACTGACGTTCGATCAATGAAGTGAAATGAATCGCGCGATTATTGGACATTCTACTTCGCTTTTTCGAGTGAGCGAACGATTAAGTGTTCTAGAACACGATTGGGCATTCTACTTCACTTTTTCGAGTGAGCGAACGATTAAGTGTTCTAGAACACGATTGGGCATTCTACTTCACTTTTTCGAGTGAGCGAACGATTAAGTGTTCTAGAACACGATTGGGCATTCTACTTCACTTTTCGAGTGAGCGAACGATTAAGTGTTCTAGAACACGATTGGGCATTCTACTTCACTTTTTCGAGTGAGCGAACGAAGTGAGCGAACGATTAAGAAAAAGTGAAGTAGAATGCCCAATAATACCCTACTATTCAAAAACACGACTGCCATGACAAAAAAGGCAAAAGAAAGAACTATTAAGGCAAAAAACAACAAGAAATGTCACTTAATCACTCACTGACTATACTCGTATATAAAAAATCTAAACTGCTTGATTGATAAAACTGAAATTTTCATCGCAGTCGGGGGACTGAGTGACATTTCACTTTTATAAATACAGATAAATAAATACATGACATCTTGTTTTTTGCCTTAATAGTCTTTTTTTGCCTTTTTGTCATGGCAGTCGTGTCTTTTAAATTATATATTTTTATTTTGTACCTTTTAGTGATAAGTTTAATTTTAATAAAATATGTCATGCTAGGTAATTTCATTTGTAAGCATTTTTATACAAGAAGAAACTAAAAATAACCTCTACAGATATCATGCTAAACATCAAGTTTTTGTCTCTAACTCCAATAATGACGAATTTTCATCATACAAAATTTCTTCCCCTTTTTTACTTACATAGGGGTTGAATTTCCAAATTTTTAATAGCCTATGTTAGTCGGAACGATGCAAGGATTGTAACGATACCTCATGTCTAAATCGGTTTAGGCGTTTAGAAGTTATAATGGAATAAAGAAACGACCCTAGAACCCTGAAAACATAACACTCCTTTTTTTTGCTGTCGAGTAATGATAAAAATATGTTATTGATGTCTTAAGACTAGACACGTAGAAATGAAAAGTCAATTAATCAAATAAAGTTGATTTACGAGTACCTATGTATAAAGACACGTATATACCCGTGCAGGTATGTCGTATCCCGACACCTCGCACCCTGCAAGGTCTCAAATACTTCTGAGAAATCTGCGCTATGCTCACGGTATTCGCATTCTTGAAATTGTGCTTAGCGCTCAATTAATATGTGAATTCAATACAGTTATTTTCGGTTATATTCGGAAAAAAAATCGTATCAATTGTTAAATGTGTATGAGTATAGTTATATACAATTTTACGAGACTTTTGTTGCAAACCAATTACAATTTGAAAAAGTGTTTAAATAATTTTCACAAGCGGGATTCAAACTCGCAACCCAAATATTTTCAAAATTGTTTATTAAAATGTTTATTCTGAGTACCTAAGCAATAATAAAATAAGATTAAATTGGCAGATGGCATATGAAACAAGTACTTGAGGTCCCATCAACATCATTATTCAAAGTTATATCTTATTTTAAAGCGTATCATGAAGTCATGGAATACTTTAAAATAGTATAATTAATTATATTTTCTGTTTGTTATTGATAGTAGGTACCGCTATCATTTATCTTACCTTATATGACGGAACAGTAGAATGTTGTAAACATATTTGTTAGTGAGATAAGATTGCAGCACGTATCTACACCGACCTAGAAAAATCCTACTCGTACCTATCTACTACTAGCATCCCGCTAGAAATCTAACCCGAGTCTAATACTTCTGGTCTAATCACTAGGCCCCGATGGTAAATAAAAGTGTATATTGTACATTTACATATCATCACATCATCATCATCAACAGCTCATTTTATGTCCTCACTGCTGGGGTACGAGCCTTCCCTATGGATGGATTGAGAGAACGAGCCCTAAACACCTCGCGGGCTCTGTTGGCGGTTGTTAACGACTGCAATGAAGCCGGGACCAATACGTGCCTTCCAAAGCACGAAGGAGCTCGATGATAAAGGTTTGGTCACCCATCCGATGAAAGTTGCTTAAACTTAGAAATTGCAGACCGGGCGGTGTAACCACTACGCCATCGAACTCCTCATCATCTACCTATGTATAGTGTGAATACCTTTTTGAAGGTATGCGCCGAATCGTCCTGGCATCTCGGCGGCCGTTTGAAATTCAGCATCATCGGCCCGACGCGAGTCGCGTGAGATTATTCCGATTATGAGAATTTCGGGACTTCTGTAGGCGTAGGTATTCTAAATGTAGATCAGCAGGTACTTCTTAATGCGTAGGTATAGCATAAACGTAATAAACGCGAAGGCAATTTAAAAAGAAATAAAGGTAACAAGAGATTATGTTATTATGAGACTTTCTCCAGATCTGGGCATCGATTCTGCGTATTTATAAACTTCCAGTGTCTTAGTGACCTGATTCTGAAATTTTCCGCATAGGCCAAATGTTGAAAGACTTGATTGTAGACGTTCAAAAAAATCTGAATCGAGGCCCGGTAGCAACGTAAGTACAGTGAGGATAAATATTACATTCAAAATAATTCTTTGTAGACGGATTATAAAAATACAAAGCAGGACAACTACCAGCAAGATCGCTAGACCGGCTCGGCAGGTATTTATTTACTACATTATTCGTAATATAAATTAGCTACAACAACAATAATAATAATATTTTTTAATAAAAATAGTAGACAGAGTCAACAACCAAACCTTTTTACACAGAAGGAAATGTATGATGCATAACTACCACTTGCCCTGGGCAGTTAATTGGTTTATTTATATTGAAGGTCTGCAAACGAGCTGGCGGGTGCCGCGAGCCGCCTGATGGTGAGCGGTCACCGATTAAAGAAAAATCCTCTTAACACCCCTTTTGAAAGAGTCCATGTCGTAGCTCAATGGGAAAACCCCAGATGGCAGCTCATTCTACAACCACTGAAACGCTAGAATGTTAAGCACCACCCACGAGTTCCCACGATAGAATAGAAAAATAAAAGAGGAAAGCTGGTTTAACTTTACTATTTAGGGTTAAGTTCGTTGGTCGCTATAGTGCTCAATATTGTGATTTAGGTTATGTGTGACTGGAAGGAATACCTACTAAAAAAACTCGTGTACTTCTGAACCTCACGTGAAATGAGGGTGTTCCAGGGTCGCCATTAGCAATCACCTGAGTTATAGCTACCAAACCACCAAGTTAGTAGCTTGCGGGTGGCAAGGTGGCAATGTTCAAAATACACAACAGTTTTACATAATTCACTTATAAGGGTCTCCCTACACTTCGCGGGGTTGTGGAGAGCAAATTTAACATAACTATTATTCAACACTATAAACAAAGTTGACAAAATTTGCAATAGTAACATAGAGCAAAAACAAATTACTATTTGTTTATGGAACAACAACCACCAGAAATTATTTCATATATTTTTCATATTTTATTATTAGGGACAAAAAACGGTTATGATATAAAAACTAAAACTAACTGTACTATATCTAACATGCACATTATATAGTAAAATCGTAGCCTATCTATTTATCCACATATTGATCAAAATTGGGTTAACACTAAAGAAAACAACACTTTATAAATTTAACTTTATAAAAATTAGCTCATACATCTATACTAATATTATAAATCTGAAGAGTTTGTTTGTTTGTTTGTTTGTTTGGTTGAACGCGCTAATCACAGGACCTACTGGTTCGAATAGAAAAATTATTTTTGTGTTGAATAGTCCATTTATTTATAATGTCCCCCCCCCGACTGCCGACGACATATTTTTTTCGTAAATGTCGTTAGTTCTATAAAAAGCGTACAGTTTCTGAAAATCGAAGTCATTTTACCTAGGAAGTGATACCTAGGTAAATAAAATGACATCGACAAATCAAAACTTATGAAATAAGTATATTTCAACAAAAAAAACTATGACTTTGAAAACCTTACATTAAAATGTTGTGAAAAACTAATAACAATAAATATATATCTCATTATTAATTACCAAAACGGAATGTCATTAATTTTAGAGGCATGACCTAGTTCGAAGATATCATCCATGCGCTTCAAATATCAAGAGCCGCCAAATGTTTGGCCACAAATATAATTAACAATGTATCACGGTAATGATTAATGATACACTGATGTTCTGAATTCATTATTTCCCAGGTGAGTCGGTCACTAAGTGAGTATTAATGGATCTTCACTGCGAGAAGCTAGACACAATACACAGCGAGTTCTTTTAATGAATTAGCTGAATTAATGACGCTGCAATTTGTTTGGAACCCTCCCTGCCTTTAATTCTGGCTTTTAATATCATGGCTTAGATACACAGCTTTAAGTTATAGGAGGGAAACTGATGGAACGGTAACTTTTTCCCGTGTTTGTATATATATTTTGTCTGCAATACCGTGTAAAGCCTTCTAGATTATAAGGCGGACCCAGGTCCTTTTTCTGTTGTGCTGCAATGCACACTGGTGGACAGTTGTCGGACTAAATTTTTAAGGAGCCGACCTGCCCACAAAACAGGCTTACTGAATCCTCGGTGGTTTTAGTGGGTCAGTTAGAATATCACCCATCCCGACATACTCCGAAAACTGGTCGAGCCGACAGCCATTGCTCCCCGTGGGATGATCTGGACGCAGATTTCCACCGAGTCAGCAAAAAAATAAGTTCTTTTTTAGGGTTCCGTACCCAAAGAGTAAAACGGGACCTTATTACTAAGACTCTACCGTCCGTCCGTCTGTCTGCCGGTCTGTCCGTCTGTCACCAGGCTGTATCTCATGAACCGTGATAGTTAGACAGTTGAAATTTTTACAGATTCTGATGATGTATTTCTGTTACCGCTATAACAACAAATATTTATTTTATTCACAAACGTGATTTTTTTGCTCGTTTTTGCTCGATATTGATAACGGCAACAGGTAGACGCTTGAAATATTCACAGAATATTTAGTTATATATTCTCTTTAAAAATAAATAATTAAATTAAAATAAAACAAATCTTTAATATCTCTCCATCCAATCTCCCATATAACCCATATAACCAATCCCATATAACCAATCTCCCATACAACAAACGTGATTTTTTTTGCTCGTTTTTGCTGGATATTAACTTAACCGCCTCTTTGGTCTAGTGGTTAAGGCCACCGGTTTAGACCCAGAGGTCGTGGGTTCGATTTCCAGCGGGGGGTACATCTTTGTGTACTCGGTTTCATTAGTGGTAGGACTTGTTTGTCCGCTCGGCCTGCTACCACCATCTTATCTAAATATGTCGCCATAACATCAATGTTTGTAGCATTGTTGTGTTCCGGCAGCTAGAGATAAGACAGCCAGTGCCTCACTAGTTGAGGATCCCGGGTGAAGTGCGCTTCCACCAAATGGCCTTTTATCATCACTTAACATCAGATGAGATCAAGGTTTTTTCTCGGTCCTAATAACGATAACAGGTAGACACTTGAAATATTTTTATTGGTAATGGTACGGAACCCTTCGTGCGCGAGTGACTCGTTTCGCGTTTTATTAAAACGTAGACGTATGTCTTTTTAATGAACACCTGACATTTTGAATCATCTGCTAGATCGCCGTACTGTTACGGGTGTAATCCTTCTCCACATGGCACTTAGATTGCTCTTAGTGAGAGTCGTACGTCGTACCGCACCTGACTGGAAATGTTTACAGTAAACGTCACTGGCAGCAGGGCCTCTTATTAGACCCTAGGGCAATTTATGCACATAAGACTGGGCCTGTATAAGTAGACATAAAGTCAGAGACAGTAAGTCAAGTAAAGTAGTTTCATCGTAAAAAGTATTTGTTCAATATTTTTTGGATTCAGATGTGAGTATAAAATTTAACAGTATAATGTCGATCATATGGTATCAAGCTCTAATTTCAGAGCAGGGAAAAATAGAAGGAAAAAGACCCAGAGGCCGGAGCCCCAAGCGCTGGTCAGACCTGATCTCCGAAAATCTGAAGATGCCCGTCAGCGCCGCACTCCATCAAGCGACTGAGTGCAACCGATGGAGACAGCTGGTCGACCGGAAGCAGAGTCACGATCCTCAGCAGTGAGGGAACGATTAAGAAGAGAGAGTCTATCAGGAGAATCTTGGAATATTAAAGTCATTATCAAAATGTTCGACATATTCATCCAGAGATCTGTCTTCAAAGTAGTATCATAATAACCCCTGATAACAGCTTCTTTTATTTGCCGTTGATTTCTTCATATTATTATCCTACGAAATGATCTTAGCTGTTCCTTGATTCTGTTTAAAATTATTATTTAATTCTGTAATTAATCTATTCTGTTTGCACTTTGAAATAAGCAGCGCCCTTGTACGTGTCTATTCATACTGTATTGTCCCTTCTATTTGTTTGTGTATATAAAACATAATTAAATAAATTGCAGAATTAAAAAGATAGTCTCGCATTTTTAGCGGATCTTCTGCTACTATCAATATACTAGTTTCTAAAGTCACCGCGTTTCGCAGTATAGGTACTGTCAGGTATTTGACTATGTCAAAACGACAGTGCGATCCCTTCTCGAGACTCCGATAAAAAGGTCGGACAAGGTGAGACGTAAGCGGCCCTCGGGGCCGATACTCCACGTCCGCATTGAAATAACATCTTAAACCAGCGCGGAATCGGCCGGTCGGATCATATGCCTCCGACGCTAGACAGAGAAGCTGCTTCGTAATCCATTTCCAACTGGCATGTTTAAACTTTTATCACCTGCGAATCTACGGCCTTGGTTGGAACGGTCGCTGAGGAGTGTGAAGTAAAAACAGAACAGGACTTAGAACAGGAATTAAAGTCAACGTGTTACTGGAAATTAATAATAATAATTTGCTTACAAAATGTAATAACTGATAATAATAGTATTTACATTCATTGCAAATAAAGATATATATTTTATTGAAATGAAACAACTTTTACGGACCTACTCGCGTTTAGACTCAGTCTCCCTGTGACCACGGACCCTGCAAAGGGTACGAAACATCAGTATAAACATGAACTACTCGCGTTTATTTTGTACATTAGTTTTAACTAATGTACAAAATAAACGCGAGTAGATCCGTAAAAGTTATTTCATTTCAATGTGTAGTGTTCGCGTAAACTTTAGAAAACCAATATATATATTCTATTCTATATCATTACGGTGTAGTGTTGCATTATATTAGGTCACATTTTATCAACTGCAAATATTTTGAAAAAACATCTAATTATATCAGAGAAATAAGGCCCCAGCATTTAAAAAAAAATAAGGCTAGTTTTTTTTACTTTTCCTGACACAAAAATTTTAATATTTTTAAGAGCGGCCTCTCTGTCGGCTTTTTTAGAATGAAATTAGGTGCACGTGTAAGCGGTGAAGGCATTGCGGCCTCTCTGTTTCGGCTCCTATGAATTGAAACTACCGAAAGTGCTTTATTTTTGTTTTTAATCGAAATGTCTTTTGGCGTTTTTCTTGAACACTAGCGTATAAAAATTTAAGTTTTTTTCATAAAAATAGTTTATATATGTTGTTGAATTTATCCTCAAAATATTAGAAGTTGATAAAAAGTGACCTTATATAGTACGAACATTTAATGAGTTTTTCCATGGAGTTACCTTTTTTGTTCTTTATTTCGCTGCGCCATTTGGCTTATAAAAAATCAAACTGCGGAAATCCATAAGCCGCATTTGTCAAGTCAAACTAGTTTGAGCTACGGGATTTGACGTTACATAATAATATGGGTTTTGAAGGAAACATCGTCGTTATTGTATTCCCTCCGGCACACGTAGTTACACAAACCTTGTTATCTATAATCACAGAATACTGAATAGCATTTACAAAAGTGTTTACAATATCAAATAATAAACATATTTTATGGGTTATTCGTTGTGCCATGGATGTGCCTATTTACGATTTCGTAAAGTTTGCATTTGTTACAGTCAAACAATATATACCTCTTTTTCTTATTATTATTATTGAAAAATATATTATTATTATTATTATAGGTAATGCAGGCAGGCAGTAGTAATTCTAGGTATGTTTTCATGATGATACCGTGGGGTGCATATATCTTTGTCCTTGCGTATCCTCCAGCTGTTGTTGTCTCCTTGTAAATATTATAATGGTTAAATTATATCATAAACATATAATAATATTTTCCGAAACCTACCAAAAACTGAATTTATTTATTTATTTATTAGGTACACAAAACAAATAAAAATGCACTATTTAGGCACTGTTGGTCTTTTAAAAATACACATTGTAATAAGAACTAGCTTAGTTAAAAACATGACTGTTTGTGGCCATAATAAATAAAAAAATAAAAAATAATAATCGAAAGCTTTTAAAAGACGTCCGTCCTTATTTTTGTCCCGCAAGTCTTACAATCCTTTAAGCTTGAGTTTAAACAGAAGGCGTGCTCGTTAGTCCTTGATGTAACCCGGTTAGCGCTCGAGCCCCGAACGCAAATACGCGCACTGCAGCCACCGCGGCCTCTCCTTTGAAATGCCGCCATTTTTTATTTAGTGCGAAAAAATCTTAAGGAAATTAATGAGTCAAGAAACATTTCGTGCTTTACGTATTTCACTGAAAAGGTATTGTGAATGAGTCTGCGCGAGACGTAGTTGACATGCCAGCAATCTCCTATTTCAACCTGGCAGTCTTTTCTCCCTCATATTACAATTTCACATTTTATTACTTGCATATTTTAATTACTATGATTAATTTAATTATTGCCATCCCCTTTTATTATTGCCAACTCTTGGTGGCGGAGAGAAAGATCTGGAGGAAGATTTTGAAGGCAGTACGCACATGGAGTGTGGAGGAGGAGGAAAAACATCGAGCTGGAGGAGCAGATGGTCGAGCCAAAAATCATAGGTGAAATAAAGGCACACAGACTCCGCTGTAAGGCCAGTAAGCCGCCCCAGATGCCGCCGGGGGGATGAGGTCGAGAAGGACCTACGCGAGACCGCGACAGAATGAGGTGAAAGCTCTTATTTTCGGACGCCAAGACTCACTTTGGGTCGCTGCGCCAACCTAGTTAGTAAGTTAGTTTTTATTACCATCCCCGTTTAGACTGCTCATCTTACAACAGTTTTAAACCTCTTCATCGCCATGTTTTATACAGCTATGTTTGTATTTGCTTAGTTCTATGAATTTAATTAAAACTGAACTTATCTTCAACATTTATTTTTTCAGAATTTTAATTAAGCCAGTGGGAGTTAAAGCCATTTACAGTCTCTACTTTTATATTAAAACTACAAAAAACCTTTTCTCTTTCATGTTGGCGCAGAGAAAATAATTTTTATTTCATGAATTGGCGCCCATCATGGGGCCAATCATTCATCATCGCGAGTTATGTACGAATAATGAAGATTATACTGAGTGGAAATTGCGCTTTAATATTTTTCAATTACAATTCATTCGAGTTTTTGTGCCGCAACAATGGCGCAATTGAAACAATATAGTCGGTGCGTATTTCATCGTTGGCCACAAAGGGAATAGGGAAAATTATTATTATAGTATATATATAATAAATATGTAGTATGTATGAATGAAACGTTACTGGATCCTTTTTTAAATTCGGTATGTAATTCTTGAATTTAAGTCAGTACAACGTACGTCTTTATGATAAGCTGTTTGTTTAAAATGGTGCTCGTGAAAGAGTTGGCAATTTAGGTATTATACATAACATTTATTAAATGTCTCAGTGTCTCAGTAATTGAGGATTCCAGATGAAGTGCGCTGTTACCTTGGGCCTTGTCATCGCTTAACATCAGGTGAGACGTAGGCCGTATGCTTACCCGTCAGCAATTTAAAAAAAAACTGAAAAATAATTGTCTTTAGTTAGAAGCTAACTGACATAGATAGATACAGAAGAACGCCTCAGTTATTGAGGATTCCGAGTGAAGTGAGCTTCTACCACTTGCCGCCAGAATAGATGATCGTGCGTCGTCGATTTTTGGTAAACAAGCAAGTTGGTCGCGATTCGTGCGTTTTGTTAGATGTAATAAAAAATGCCGTTAAGAAATAGTCGCGTTTCGTGCTCCCAATAATTTTAATTTACTTTGATGGTCGCGATTCGTGCGTCGTTAGTTACCTAGTAAGTCATAGATACTTGAAATTGAAAGCTATCCAATTATAATACCTTACATGATATTATAAAGAAACTAGATATTCTCTAAATCTAGTTTCAAAAATTATATTCTTTATAAAATTTAAGACTGCTGTTTGCTGTTTTTACTTACCATTATTTACAGGCTTTTGTCCGTAAATAGTAAGGTATTTTATTTTCAAATTTAGTCAATCAACAAAGAAACACAATAAAACACAATAGAAACACAATTCTGTTCTGTATTTGTATTTCAGTCTCATTTCTCTTCTTTACAATAATAATAACTTTAAAAATGGAATAAGGATAAAAAATCAACAATTTTTAAATTCTAATTAAATAACAAAATAATACTTAATACTATACAATATTTAATAATAGAATCAGTCATAGTTACGATTCTCATTTGTCGGTTATATTTAAAAAGAATCACAAAAATCAGTCTCATTTTTCTTCTTCACGTTTCCAGGTCAAAATGTCAAAATGGCTCTCTCTGCTACCGTCCAGTGTTCAACCTTGGCAACTATATGTAAAATAATAATACCTACCTTAATAATTAATTAGCCGTTCATCTGTACTATACATTTTATTTAAATAATAAATTCATAGACAGTTTGCCTTTATTTATTTATTTATTTATTTCCATTTGTACCTGCCGGCTTACAGATTAATCCAACACGCCGACAAGTCATACTATTACAATATACAATGATGTCAAAAAGAAAACAAATTAGTAAATTCTAGTTTAGATATGTAAGTAAAATCATGCAAAAAAATTATAATAATAATAAATAATAACAAAGATACAGTCAAATTACAAGATATGTCAATATGATATAATCAGTCAAATTCGATTGAGAAACTGATATGCAGCTGCCATCAAACTCTCTAAACCATCAGCGAACAGATCAATGTCGTAGTATTGAGCGAGCATGTCCCCAATGAGGCGAAGCGCGCGTGCAGTGGGCGCGTGCGCGGCGTGCACGGTGCGCGTGACCGGCCTCTGTAGCAAACGCGGCCGACGCCGCGGAGCAATAAGCCCACCGACGACGTCTTGCGGGATGCGCGAGGGGACTGCCAGGCACACACGCTCCACTACGTATGGACTATCAAGCTTATTGTACAGCACGGAGAGATAATGCGCCACGAGAAGGAGCTTCCTTCTTAAAGCCAACGTATCGAGACCCACCATACCATAGACGAATAAGGATGGGTAAAGAAAAGGATAATAACCATTGCATTTTTTATATAACCAACGGGCATACTTTCTCTGCAGTTTTTCCACCATAAGACTATATTTTTCTTCATGCGGATCCCATATAATCGCCCCATACTCAAGTTTACTTCGCACGTATGCATTGTATAATACTCTAGCCACAGCAAAGCTACCCAATTCGGAACATGTTCTTATAATGAAACCCAATAGTCGGCTCGCAGACTTGCATATATTTGTCACGTGATTGTGAAAGTCCATTTTTTTATCAATCGTTATGCCCAAGTCTTTAATTTCGTCAATTCTTTCCAAAGGAGCGTCAAATATTTTGTAGTCATTGTGCAATACATTCCGCTTCCGTGTGAATGTTATCGCTTTACATTTAGAGGAGTTGAAAAACAAACGATTCCTTCCGCTCCATGCTGCCACAGCGTCGATATCCCTCTGAAGAGCATCTGCATCCGCTTTGCCACCTACACCCAGATACAATTTAAGATCGTCTGCGAATAAGAGACACTTTGCGCATCTGACCGTATCAGGTAGGTCGTTCACCATGATGAGAAACAGCGTTGGACCTAGTGTACTTCCCTGGCTTACCCCAGACCTCGTGTAGTAGTTTTGTGACTCATAACCTCCTAACCGCACAAACTGACAACGATCCCTGAGATAGCTGGCGAAAAACTGCAGAAATCTAGGAGCAAAACCTACCTCGGATAACTTTCGCAGTAATATATCGTTATCCACAAGGTCGAAGGCCTTCTGGAAGTCAAAGTAGGCTGCATCCACCTGTCTTTTAGAGTCCATTTCGGAAGATACGTAGTCCACTAAAGTCACCAAATTCGTCGTCGTCGAGCGTGCCCTACGAAAGCCATGCTGGCTGTCATGTAACTGTCTACTTATTTGTTGACTAATATAGTGATTCAGCACAGCTTCAAATAGTTTCGCGAAAACAGACAGCACGGCAATCGGCCTGTGTTTTGTGACATCGGGCCCAGGTTCTCCTTTCGCAATCGGCGTAACTCTAGAAAGTTTCCAGCGTTCAGGGTACTTGGCCTGGTTCAAAGAGGTATTAAACAGGTGTAATAAAGGGTCTTTAAAGATGGATATACAATCCTTGGCTAAGAAAATCGGGATACCATCGGGCCCGCCAGATGATTTAGGTTTGAGGCGCTTTACAGCTCTATTCAGATCTGCTTCACTTACAGCTGGGACTAAAATTAGTCGCGCGTCAGCAGCTTTGTGGCTATTTCGAGTAGCTTCAGTGGGATTCAAACGCGGGACCTCATCTAGAAATACGGATGCGAAGTATCTCGCGAATGCCTCTGCAGCCTCATAACCGGTTACTACCTTGTCGTCATATATAAAAGAATCTACATGACGTCTGTCTTTCCTCTTATCTTTTACATATTCCCAGAATTTCACCGGTTCGTCAATAATATTTCTTTGGACAGTTTGTATGTGTTGCTGATATGCACTGTCAATTAGGTTTTTTGTGTGCCACCTATAGTATTTATATAGTTCAAGATTTAATTCTTTAGCTTCTTCTTTATATCTCTTTAGATTAAAATATTTCAGTTTTAAATTCTTAATAATGTCATATGTAAACCACCGCGGATACTCATACTTATTGTTACAACAGGATTTTTTAAGTGGAACATATAAATTTATACAATCGTACAGTTTTTGATAAAAAACTTGAACGGCAATGTCCACATCTAAATTCTCGAACAGGGCAGACCAATCAATTGTGGCCAGAGCAGAGTACAACGCCTGAAAGTCTGCCCTACGCCAGTTCCAGTTGGGACAGGCGTTTGAGCGCGCCGCCGGCGCCGGCGCCGGTTTCTGCGTAACTTGAACCGGTGGTTCCACTCCGCACTTAAACGTAACTGTTATGTCGAGAGCTGGGTGTAACTTGTCTATTGGTACTAAGGGCTCAGTATTTAGGGAAACCGACACCTGACCGGGCCCAAGATCGCTCAATACAAGGTCCAACATACCGTCACGGCTATTTAATATATGATTGTTTTCACTTAATTGGCAGAATGCACAAAAGTTGTCAAATAGAACTTTTACATTTACACTACACGAATTTAAATTAAAATCACCTACAATTAATACATCTAAATTAGGATATGAACAAATAACATTTTCTATACATGTCAACACATTTAAATACTGGTCATCTTTATAATTGGGAGGTAAATATACTACACAACATAAAATTTTTATATTCTTACATTTTATAATTACACAGACTAGCTCTTTCTCAGGCGTAAGGCCGTCAATATCCGTAATTACTTGAATCGGATAGCATTCGCGTACCGCCAGCAGAACTCCTCCCCACCCAGTGTCGCCATCTCGATCTTTGCGGACAACCACGTAACCCGGGGGAAAGAGTTCACCGTCGTATACTGAACTTGTCAGAAAGGTCTCAGTAAGAGCAACAATATCAAACTGTTTAAACTGTACCTACAAAATATTAAACAAGGTGGCCGTGTTCCGATGTATCTAACTCTATGGCTCTACGTACCATTGTTTTTCTAAAGCGCTCGAAACGCGACCATAAGAATGAGCAAAATTAATAGGACGCACGAACCGCGACCATTCGGTGAAGGCATTTTTATTATATTTTACAAAACGCACGAATCGCGACCAACTTGCTTGTTCACTAAAAATCGACGACGCACGAACCGCTACCACACCAAAGGCAAGGGCTCACACGCTGTGGAATTTATTTTTTATTTTTATTTTATTTTATTTATTGATCACCAATATAATGAACATCAACTAATACAGTTATGGTTTTGGTACAGTTTAGGAAAGCTTAATGTTATTATAATTATAGGCGAAGACCACATTCGTTAAAAAAAAAGCAAAACGATACATAATTGAATAATAAATGAGAGAGTAAAATTACAATTTGAATTAATAAAAAATAACAATTAACCTAATCGTACAAAGAAAATGAGAAAAATAATATTTAAAGAAGTGACTTTCTAAACCTGCGAATGCCATCCCTAAAGAGATCCAAATCTTTGGACTTGCTCAAACTGTTAAGCTCTCTGATGAGGCGGTTTACCGGTGCACGATGTCCGAGATTGGATTTACTTGAGCAGTTCACAAGAAGGTTGTACCTCGAAGCGCGAGGGAGTTTCAAAGGAGTTGAAAAGGTAAGAGCTTCTAGTAGTTTGGGAGCCTCAAGGATGCCATTCGCCAGCTTGTACAGAAACAATAAGTCGTGCAATAAGTCGTCGATCCGAGAGTGACAAGATATTAAAGTGATTTAGTCTTTTAACATATTTTTCAAGTGACTTACCCAAATTACAAGAAAAGGCAAGGTACCATAAGAATCTCTTTTGTATGCTTTCCAGTCTTTTATTATAAATATCAGTAGTATAATATTGGGCATTCTAGATCACCTTTGTTCGTTCGGGCTACTCGCCCTCACTCACTGCAGGTGATCTAGAAGTGCCCAAAATTATACTACTAAATATTATTGAAAGCGTATTACATTTTCTAATGAATATGATATCCGATTGATTGAGACAATAATTTTATGTAAGTTTGTAGTCAAATTAAGAAAACATGTTCAGCGAAAAGTTTACTGCGTACCGCTTGCCACCGCGCGCCTCGTTGCGCCATGCGTGCCGGATGTAGCGATATGACACCTTACCGATACTCGTACCTAAATGCAACCGTTCCTGATCGCCTATAATAATCGATAAATGAATATAATAAACCTAAAATATTATGTGACAATGTTTTAGCGAGGAATTACTTATCCGTTTATCAAAACCTTATAATATTCATTCAACATGTTGTGTAGTGTATGTAATTAGAACAAGAATTATTTAAAAGCTACAAAGTACATACCCTTTTTACTCCTCTCGAAGTTCTCGAAAACATATTTCATCACAGCAAAATCGAACACAATAATCATCGTTTTTACTCAAATATCATAACAAAAAAGAACAGAATTTAGCGAGTAGTCATGTGGTATTATCAATATAATTAAATGGTTTAGTTGTAGTCATAAACATATATATATATATATATATATATATATATATATATATTATTATTTTTATATATTTTTTTAAATTTATTATCAGTTTATGACCCGATTGGCTCATATTACACCACAAATCCATTGAAGCATTCGATTTGAAACCAGATTGGCTCGTGTAATACTTTAAACTGTATCAAATCTGTATTGTTCCGCTTATAACCTGATTGATATTTATTACACCACAAATCTATTGAAGCATTCGATTTGAGACCAGATTGGTTCGTGTGATACCATAATCTGTATCTAAATCTATATGACCCGCTTACGACCCGATTGGTTCGTACTACACCACAAATCTAATGAAGCATTCGATTTGAGACCTGATAGGCTCATATGCAATACCGTGAACTTTTTCTAAGACTGTACGATCCTGTTTATAACCTGATTGGCTCATATTACACCACAAATCCATTGAAGCATTCGATTTGAGACCAGATTGGCTCGTGTAATACCTTAATCTGTCTATCTAAGTCTATATGGTTCAGCTTATGACCTGATTGGCTCATATTACACCACAAATTCATTGAAGCATTCGATTTGAAACCAGATTGGCTCGTGTAATACCTTAATCTGTACCTAAGTCTGTATGGTTCAACTTATGAACTGATTGGTTCATATTACACCACAAATCCACTGAAACATTCGATTTGAGACTAGATTATGTCGTCTAATACCTTCATATGTATCTAAGTATGTATGGTTCAGCTTATGACCCGATTGGTTCATATTACACCACAAATCCACTGAAACATTCGATTTGAGACCAGATTGGCTCGTGTAATACCATAAACTGGACCTAAGTTTGTATGATCCAGCTTACGACCCGATTGGTTCGTACTACACCACAAATCAACAGCATCAGTAGGTTTGACACCTGATAGGCTCATGCAATACCATAAACTGTTTCTAAGTCCGTTTGATTAGCTTATGACCCGCTTGACTCATATCACACCACAAATCCACTGAAACATTCGATGTGAGACCAGATTGGCTCGTGTAATACCATAAACTGAACCTAAGTTTGTATGATCCAGCTTACGACCCGATTGGTTCGTACCACACCACAAATCAACTGCATCAGTAGGTTTGAGACCAGATTGGTTCGTGTAATACCATAAACTGTTTCGAAGAATTTTAACACCATTAATAACGAGGTTGACACGTGTTACAACACAAATTAGCTGCTTCAGTAGGTTTGAGATCAGATTGACTCGTGTAATACCATAAACTTAACCCAAGTTTGTAAGATCTAGCTTAGGACCCGATTAGCCCGTACCACACCACAAATCAACTGCGTCAGTGAGTTTGAGACCAGATTGGTTCATGTAATATCATAAACTGTTTCTAAGAAGTTCAACACCATTTATAACGAGGTTGACACGTGTTACAACACAAATTAGCTGCTTCATTAGGCTTGAGATCAGATTGACTCGTGTAATACCATAAACTTAACCTAAGTTTGTAAGATCTAGCTTACGACCCGATTAACTAGTACCACACCACAAATCAACTGCATCAGTAGGTTTGAGACCAGATTGGTTCATGTAATACAATAAACTGTTTCGAAGAAGTTCAATACATTTACAACGAGGTTGACACGTGTTACACTACAAATTAGCTACTTCAGTAGGTTTGAGACCAGATTGGTTCATGTAATACCATAAACTGCATGTAATATAATATACATAATGTGTCAATGCTTCGAACTGAAAATATATCTTTTACAAATTTTTTATATCACTTTACGTGGATAACTGTCATTAGCTTTAGAAGTACAATATCTACTAATAAAAAATATTTAATAAGCTGATGTTGTTCTTAATAATATAAATAAAAATAAAATAAAAATAACCTTTTTAACTAGATTGATCCACACCACATCACCACCACATCACCACATCACAAAACTTAGTAGGTAAATAATTAAGTCTGCTCATTAATGTATGATACTTAACTTAGAATAAATGACTACCGATCACTTGCATTGCTTGAAACTATACTGAACTTTGCTAACACGACGACTATGGTAATGTGAAATAAGGTAACTGGCAAAGGCTGGTTTACAGGAAAAGCAAAGAATAATATTTTTTCAGGAAACCATTTCTTTAGGGCTGGTATTTTAAGAGACGGATAAATTATATCAATGAAATAGCAAAGTTTTGTATAAAAAAATCAAATTTGAAATACTTCATTCTTAGAAAAAACGCTATTGAAAAACCTTGTAATATATAACTACAACCATATAAACATACTTACAAGGACAATAATGTACTATCCAGCTGCTTATTTCTCTAAGCAATTTCATCTAACAACTTTGTTTTCTTATTATTATTATTATTATTTTATGAGTAAATGTTGTAAAGTTATAATAATCATAATAATAATAACATTTATTGCTTCATAAGTGTACATATGTGGTGATCTTATACTAATAGTCTCAACTTATGACCCTGCAAGGGTATTGCAAATCATATTGTATATTAATTACTAAGTATCTTACACTAATAATTAGTCGTACATGTTAATAATATTATGTTAAATTATAAAAAAGTATAAGCTTATCTTTTCCATTTTGTCTGAGAAATCAAAATTCTATAAATCAATAATATTATTACGTATATTCTCATATATTTCATGAATTTGTCACTTACATGATTCTACACAGCTTTAATGTTGTTTTTTTAGGTCATTCATAACTATCGAGGAATATTTCCACGAAATGATAGATCAGCAAGTTGTTGTATATTGTATACCTAAGCAATATAGCAACGCGCACGGCGGCGGCGCGGTGCGCGGGGCGCCTTGCAGCGTCGGCAACTTAGCGGTCATCGGCTGGTGCATTAGGGTTGTCACCTGCATGTTTATATGATTACAACTGATATAGTAAACATAGACATACACATGCATTAAGTACATAAATCGAGTGCGTTAGATGAGTGAGAAATACATACCTACATAGAACAACAGATATAGTTTACTATAATATTATTTCCATTCTCATCCATGACTGTTGTCTTTTTTGGGGATGCAATTATTTGTAACTCGATTAAAGATTTAGCGTATTGTGTTCCAATGTGCTCTTACTTACAGTTAATAATTATTTATTTTATTAATTATTTAATTTATATTAACACGAAGTATATTAGTTAATGTTATAATTATTTTGAAAATACATTTCCATGAAATAAGTTTTTAAGCTAATTAAAATACAGCGACAGCATTTTCTAATTATTAAAATAATAAAACGGTAATAAGTTAAAAAAATAGTAAATCAGGAATCATTATATCGTCACAGCCCTAATAGCAATATTAACGTCACGCCAGAGACGTATCAAGCGTAAATAAATTTCGACATTTAAAATTGATAACTGAATACGGCACTGCAACAATTATAAATTTTGATGACTTATGTATTTTTTTTTAAATAAAAACCAAGGTACAATCGTTTTAGACAATTAGTGTGTTATTATTCTCCGAAGCAATTAACCTTCAGCAGTCCTGCTGTCCTGCTGATCATCATAGTGATCAAGGCCCAAAGTGATCATCCTGCGGTTTAAAAAGAACATGTAAGTAAGTACTAATTACCTATGTTGAATTATCTCTATTGCTAGAGTAGGTACTACATTCTACTGCCGCCAGATCGCCGCGCCGGCGCCGCCGCGCCTCCGCCGCCGCTCGTACGGCCAGGTTCTGGGTGCCTAGTGCGAGTTTCAGTCACCATTCGATCACGTTAACGAAAACAAGAATTTGTATGGCAAAATCCTAACTCTTTTCGTATGTCGCCAGGAGGCGCTGCTTCAATTCCATACTAATTTCGTTTTCGTAAACGTAATCGAATGAATACGGATAGTAAACAGAACTCACTCTAGGCACTCTGAGTGTTTTTTAAATATTTTGTTTTGCGTTACCTTTGTAGTAACTAATGACTAGCGATGTGTTGTTTGTTATGCTCCGTTACTGTTTGGTACTAGATATTAATTTTTTAATATTTCAGGTCGGACTCCGAATACTTCTCCGAGCAAGAAGCTGAGGTGGTATCTCGGCCAAAAAAGTCGAAGTCTACAGCGGCGGCATCGACGTCGAGCGTGTCATCAGTCGCAAAAAAGCGAAAAACTACCACACCCACACATTCAGACAAATTATCGAGGTAAGATTTATTATTCCTTTAATTACTATTAATTTATATGTATATATATGTATATAGGTATAACATCGCATCGATTGTTGTTCTTGCATATTAAGACTTAGTTTTTCGGATGACATTATTTAATTATAATAACCATAATAACCAATGCTGTTTTATTTTTACAGAGGTTCTAAAAAGGCGAAGGAGCAAGAAGAGCTCGACTTGTTTGGCATAGGAGAGGAGGCGTGCGCTTCAAACACCAACCGATCCAATCCTGATACCATCAAATCGGTGCTCCGGAGCCGCGTCGCAACAGGATCAGTGCAGCGCATCGTTACGGACAAAGAGGCGCCGTACTACGTGGAAGTCAAGGTGTATAATACCAGCGAGGTGAGAAAGGTACCACCACAGAATCGGTGGCAAAAAGCTCTCGTCTCGCTGAAGGTGCAGCTCGACAAAGAGGAGACGCATTGGAATTACCTTCAAAAATTTATGCGCAGTGTGCATACCTTGTTTAACGACGCTCAACCGGTATTTTATGCGGATAAATAGTTTTGTTTTCCTTATTTTAATAAAAAATATCATTTAAGTACTTAATACTTTTATTATTACTATACGTTATATTACTTTTACTTATTATGTTATTAGTATAGAGTACTTCAGTAAACTCCTACACCATTATTCTACAGTTAGTATATCTACTAGGCTAATAGGACACTTATATTTCATACTTCTGACAAAAAATTTAATAATAATAGTAAAACTCTTTTTTTTCTTTTTTGTACATTAGTTCAGAAGTAAGTAATAAAAATGCCCTTTTGCTCAGGGTGTAATATAAATGTAGACAAATTAAAATGGATAGGACATTTGCGTAGCAATGCACATAAAAATAATTGTCTTTCACAACTAAATGATGATGGCATAGAGGTCATTAAAACAGCGTTTCGCAGTCGCATTGCAAGCTATAGGGTAGTAGCTAGAAGTGATGAGGAGTTGAACTCCGTAGATAGTTTTTTTAGTAATATGTCTCAATTAATAAAAAAGATTTTAGATAGATCTTTACAACAACATATTTCTATTAAAGTTAACTTTGAACTTTATTGTTTGTTTACGTTATTTAAAAATGACACTCAGGAAATTAAGTCTTTCGCCACCAAAAATTATAGTCTGCATTCTAACTATGACTTTGATACAATTATATCTGTTATACTTAAAAAGCTAAAGACACGAGTTGAGGAATTTCAGGATCGTGACAGTGGATGGGCTTTTATAAGTACTTCTCATTTAGAATTAAATGTTAATAAATATGATCCACTGTCTGCCTCAAGTTTCATAGAACTACCAAAATTTATTAAAAACAAAAAAGCATGTATAAATATTAAAAATAACGATCATCACTGTTTTTTATGGAGTGTGGTAGCGGCTTTATATCCTGCTAAAAGGTATCCTAACAGAGTATCGTCTTATCCTAACTTCACGGATGTTTTAAATATTAATGGTTTAAAATTCCCAATAAATTTTTCAGATATTAAAATCTTTGAACAAAATAATCCCAAAATATGTATTAATATCTATGGGTTAAAAAATAGCAAAATAGTTGTAGGACCGTTATACAAGTCAGAAAATTTTAAAAACAATGAAAAAAAACTAATACATTTATTATTTTTTGAGCAAGGGGATAAGTCTCACTTTTGTTTGATTAATGATTTGTCTCGTTTAATTAGAACGCAAATTACGAAACATCATGGAAAAATATTTTTGTGTGAAAATTGTTTACTATTTTTTAAATCTAGTGAAGAGCGTATAAGTCACGTGTGCGGTGGTGTTAGAACTATTTTACCGCAAAAAGGTGCTATCATACAGTTTAAAAATTTTAATCGTAAACAAAGCGTACCTTTTGTTATATATGCAGATTTTGAGACATTCTTAGAGCCATATGAATTTGTTGATTCAGAAAGTACAACGACTTTACAGCACCATGTACCTGTGGCATTTGGTTACCATATTGTTTGTGAATTTGATCAAAGCTACAATCGCTATGTTAGTTACCGCGGACCAGCCTGCGTTGATAAGTTTATTGAGTGCTTGTATCGCGATATGAACGAAATACATAAAGTTCTGAGTTCAACTGTTCCAATGGTATTCAACGAAAACGATGCTAAGGAATTTCTGATGGCTTCTAATTGTTATATTTGTCAACAATTATTGTTGGGTGATAGAGTACGAGACCATTGCCATCTTACAGGTCGATATCGCGGTGCCGCACATAATTATTGTAATTTGCAGTTTAAACTTCCTAAGTTCGTTCCAATTTTTTTCCACAACTTATCTGGATATGATGCTCATTTGTTTATTAAAAAATTAGGTGAAGCCCCAGGAACTATACAAATAATTCCTCAAACGAAAGAAAAATACATATCTTTCACAAAATTTATCCCAATTTCTAAAGGAGAATACATACAGCTTCGTTTTGTAGACTCTTTCAAGTTCTTAAGTACAAGTCTAGACAAACTAGCCAAAACAATATCCGAGGAACAATTTATACATTTACGGTCTTACTATCCAAACGATATTCATTTTAATTTACTAACGCGAAAAGGTATTTATCCTTACGATTACATGACTGGTTGGCAGAAGTATAAAGAAAAGTCTTTGCCTTCTAAAGATAATTTTTATAATTCACTCACTGACGAAGGAATTACTGACTCTGATTACGAACATGCTAAATTGATATGGAATCTATTTAAAATAAGAAATTTGGGCGAATATACTGATTTATACTTAAAAACAGATGTTCTCCTATTAACAGATATATTTGAAAATTTTCGTAAGGCTTGTAAAAGTCATTATCAGCTGGATGCAGCGTTCTATCTTACTGCACCAAGCTTGTCATTCGACGCTATGCTTTTAAAGACAGGGGTAAAACTAGAACTACTTGATGATCTCGCCATGGTGCGCATGATCCAGAGTGGTATAAGAGGTGGCGTCTGCATGTGTTCAAAAAGATTTGCTAAAGCAAACCACAGATATATTTCTGATTATGATCATAAAAAGCCGGACTCCTACATCGTTTATATAGATTGTAACAACTTATATGGATTTAGTATGTGTCAACCATTACCTCAATCTAATTTTAGATTCTTAGATCAGTTTGAAATCAATGCTTTAGATATAACGTCAGTACGGGATGATGCTGAAAACGGATACATACTTGAAGTAGATTTAATCTACCCACAGCACTTACATCATAGTCATAATGATTTCCCGTTTTGTCCGGAGAAATGTATACCTCCAAATAGTGTCAATAAAAAACTAATACCTAACTTGTTTGATAAATACAATTACGTTATACACTATGTACATTTAAAAAAGTGTTTAGAACATGGTTTAATATTAAGAAAAATCCATCGTGTTATAACATTTAAACAAAGTTGTTACTTAAAAGAATATATAGATCTCAATACTAAGCTCCGTCAAAAGACTAAATCCGCTTTCGAGCAAGACTTTTTTAAATTACTAAATAATAGTATTTTCGGTAAAACACTGGAAAATAACGAGAAAAGGGTAACCGTGAAACTTGTTAATTTTTGGACTGATAGAAATAATGTTACAAAAAAAGAAAATTCTGCAAGCAAATTGATTTCTAGACCAAATTTCCACAGTGCTTCAATTTTTACTGACAATCTAGTAGCCGTTCAGATGAAACCTGAACAAATAGTTCTTGATAAACCAATTTACATTGGATTTACAGTCTTAGAGTTGTCTAAATGCCATATGTACGACTTTCATTATTCTAAGATAAAGCCTGTATACGGAGATCGCGTTGAACTGTGTTATACTGACACTGACAGCTTCATTTACACTATTCAATGCAAAGACTTTTATCGCGATATAAAAAATATGTTTTTAGATAACTTTGATACCAGTAACTATGATAAAAACAACATATATGATTTACCATTAATTAATAAAAAAGTTCCCGGATTATTTAAAGACGAAATGAGTGGAAAAATAATAACAGAATTTGTAGGTTTACGTTCTAAGCTGTATTGTATTAAAACAAAACATCACACTATCAAAAAAGCCAAAGGTATTAAAAAATGTGTTGTTAAAAAATTTCAAGTATCAGATTACAGGAATGTATTGTTCAGCGGTGATATCGTACACAGAAAAAATGTTTTATTTAAGTCTATAAAACATGAAGTATTCACACGCAGTGTGAATAAGGTTGCTCTGTCAAGCAATGATGATAAAAGAATCATATTAGATAACAAAATTTCCAGTGTGGCATGGGGACATTCTTCTACAAGTATTTTATAATAATATTAAATTTTTTCTTAATCGTAATTAACACTACATAACTTAATTTTAACTGTAGCCTAATGGTGATGAGTGTTACTGTAGAACAAATAAATTTAGTTTCGCATGTTAGTAAGTAAGTAAGTACCTAAGTAATAAGTAAAACGTTTATCAATATGTGTTAATACAAATAATGTTGTGTGAATTATGGATTATAACTAAATGTATCTACATAATTTTAATGACAAATTTTGTGACGTACTAATTTTAAGTATTTTACTTTGTATTAACTGAATACATCTATAGATTATTAGTATACGTTAGTGACAATTGTTCTTAATTCTACGTTAGTAATTGTTAGTTCAAAATTTAGTTAGTTAGTTTTATTTAAATAATATATTTTTAAATAAATAAATACTTGGAATATATATCGTAGTTTTATTTAATAATGTTTAGTGTTATAATTCTACAAGACTGTAAAAATACTTAGTTGAAAATTTGGTCACCCATCCAGTGCCCCAGCATTGCGAAAGTTGCTTAACTAGCAAGATCGCAGACTAAATGCGCTAGTGGCTTCGCCATCGAGCTCCTCCATTTGGTTACATCCGGTGTAAAAATAAATATTAAATTTAAAAAGAATGTAGCCTCATATGTATCTATATTACAAGGGCATAAGGTCTTTTTTAGCTGCCTAATAAAAGCAATGTCGTAATACGATTTAGTAGGTCAGTAGAAAGAAATGCTTATAAGCAAGTTATTATTAGTAACAAATTTATAAGGTAAAATTTGTTATTCTAAATACAATAACGTGTCAGAGCAGTCATATCTATCAGAAATAATTACTTTTAGTACATAATAAACAATATTGAGAGGTACGTATCCAGTTGTTATGTATATAATGTATTTTAAATATTTTTTAATACATAATTAAATTTCTAATGTGAACTTTATTATTTGTTACAGAATGGATTATTTTAAAGAAGGCAAAACAATCGACCAGGACGATGATGACATAACTTTCTTCCAAGCCGCACAAGATCCATTAGAAGGCTTTGAGGAAATGTATCCGAACATAGGACTGCAGACGGTTGGGAGTTCTTCAACGAAAAAAGTTCCGAAAGTAGCTGCTAAGAGAAAAACCAAGTACAATAAATCGTATGTTATTAGCAAGGAGCCACGAAAAGGTGCGCGATTAGTGAAAATCCTAGTGCTGGAATCAAGTGATAATGGATATAGCGAACTGTTGAGCGCTCAATATGTAGTGAAGGACGCATTCGATGACGTAATGGAAGAAACCGAAAATATTATAAAAAAAATATCTAAGAAAATTATTTCAGACTTTTAGTGAAAGTGATTTATAGATAATCTAGATAATTAAGTTGTGATTGTTGTGTAAGTGTTTATTAAATAAAACAAATTAATTAAAATTGACTTATTTATTTATATATAAGATCATAAGTTTAATATATCAAACATTGAAATAACTTAAAAATATTATTATAACTTTAATTAAACAAGTTATAGAGTTACATTATTTTCAAAACACCATTTTTTAATACATAGAACATTTTTTAAAGCACAGTACTTCACATGAGTAAAACAGTTGTATGAAATCAAATCTTTACAAAAAAGACTATGCAGAGTATTCAAATTAGGGATATTTGAATAACTTATGTCTATAACATTACTATTACCGCATAGATCTTGCACCCACTTCACTTTTTCTTGGCCTTTTACAATAATTTTTTTGTCTTTCAAATAAGGTTTAATAACTCTACGAAATTCTCGATAATCAATGACTCCTTCACTCCAAGTAATACCACGATTTCTTTCCAACCACCGAACTTGCTTTTTTTCTTCATCTGATAGAGTTTTAAAAGTATAAGGCGGTTTAATTAAGAATGTTTGCGTATGATCTTTAGTTGCTATTGCCAACTCTTTAATAATAAATTTATTTTTTAAATCTTTAAATCCTTGCAAATCCACGATTATAGTGTTGTCATTCATGATATCTTTTTTACAATATTGCTCAAAGGTTTGTATTCAAATATACAATCGTTCAGTATCAGACAATAAGCGGCGGTCTGATCAGGAATCTCTTGGTCGGCTTCGATTTCAACCCGTACGTCAATTGATCCTTTTAACGTTTCGTGTTGACGAGAACAGTCAATAACAAATAAAGGAGCAATATCTTTAAATTCTTTTGGGCTCATTAACGGCTCTGGTCGACGTCCGTAGTAAGACTGATGGAATCTTGCATACTGTTCATATATTAATGAAAACTTATTGTCTGCAAAATTTATATTCAGTCCTTCATAAGGGTAATATGTTGAATTTAAAAAGACTCTTACGTCACGTATGCTGCAATGGTCGAACTCAGCCATAGACATTACCGCATTGTGTTTACGGTTGGTTTGTAAAGCAATAACTACGAATCTTGGTTTCTCTATTTGCGATGAAGTTTTAATGGACCAAGTGTGTTTACGTGTTTTGGGAAGTAATGGATATTCGTACAAGTCCCAATTACGAAATGCTACTGTTATTGAACGATCTTTTTCTAAATGCTTTAATAAATTAATTCTCTCGCGATCTGATACTTTAATGTGAGGAACTCGCCAAACAATTTTACTTATTATTATATCCCCCACAACTTCACCTGTATTTAATTTTAAGGCATTAAGATTTGTGTTGCTTCTCAATAGTACAAGCTCATGTTTACAATTTATTATGATTTTTTCATAATCTTCTGCAAAACCTAGTACTTTATTCAATGGTATAGAGGCGGAAAATACTCCATTGTTTGCAGTGGTCTCTGTCGTAGACCATCCCCAAACTTTTGCGCATTTGGACTCATTTTCATTTAACGATAGATAAGACTTCATTGTTGTTGTAATTCCAACATTTTTAACTTTGTCTATTTCTACCCCGTTAAGTTCATATCGAATGTCTTGAAAAAGAAATAACGCAGGGTTATTTATAAAATGCACACTCGGCACTGTTTCTTTTTCTTTAGTAGTGCTGTTATACTTGTAAACATCCGCTCTGCCCTCAATATACAAATTGCTGAGTGCGGGCAGCACGTACAAATCTTGCTGATTAATGGGTATTCGTATTTCATCATTCTGGTTAAAACTTGTCACGTACGGTTTATATGAATGATATTCAAAACTTTCAATACTGTTATCGTATGATGCTGGTTGAGATATATTTAAAATATTCATTTTAACAAGCCAATTAGTTTAAGAAATTCCTTATTGCTTTTGGTTAGCTTTTTTTTTATCTGAGGCGGTGTTCCTTTATGAGATGATCTTTTAGAACTGACTAGAACACTAGATGAAGAAGGGTTTTTATTGAAATTTAACATTTTTTTCTAAAATGTAAATACAACTGTACTTCTTCTCCACGTAAATTAATTGGCTTATTTTCAGCGTCTAACAATCTTATATTAATAGAACTTATTGAACTTTGGTTGACTGGAAAATAAATTACGTTTTTAGGTATCTCAATTATTCTATAACCAGGTGGTACGTTTGGTACAAATTCGTAAAGTATATGACTTGCTTTCCCGTTCACGAATGAACCGCTGATTACATCGCATTCGATGCGCACGATAGTTGTTGATAAAATGCTGACAGGATACCGTGACTCAGTACTTATATTAGCCTTTACTATTTCCAGACCAAATCCCAAAATTTTGCTAAGGGAATCATTCTTATCGAAGTGAACATCTTCAGAACAGTAAATTCTTGTTTTTAATGTATTGTTATTGCAAGTTAATTTTAACACTGCATTCTTAATGTTACTTTTTAGAAAATCACAAATATCTTGAAGTTCATATGATCCTTCAGGTATTTCAATAACTCCATCTTTGCCATAATAAAATTTATTGTTTTTTTCGTCAATATTAGGAATAGAGTTAAAAGTAGAAAAATACAAGAGCCCACACTCATATTCTTCTTGTAATTGTAATGTAGGGGAGTAGTTTGTTATCAAAGATTCTCCTCTGCTAGTTATTGACACAGTGAAAGACATTTTTGTACTGATAATATTTTTTATTTCATTCTTTATATACATGTTTTTTTCCAATAGTCTCTTAAAAATTTTAGACAAAGGTGACCGCAATTTATAGTACCAAACGTTTGATACTGTTCGTAATTATAGTTTATAGACATGTATCTTAAATAATTTATCAATTCTAATGGTGGCTTTAAATTACCAAAGCTATCAAAATATTCGCAGTAGTCATTTTGCTTAACGTAGGCTACCCAATGAGTTCCTGGATTATCAGAACTATCGAGATTTAGTATTGCACACTCAATTTTTCTTGGTTTCGAAGGTAATGTATCTCTCATAAAAACTCCTCGAAAGTATGGAATGTCAGTAGCGTGCTCCAAAATATCTAAATTTGTAAGAGGGCGTCTGGGTAGCCGATTATTTAGTTTTTTGAAGGGTTTATGTATAAACCAGCTCCTTTTTTATGAGGCTTAATATATAACCCTTTTCCAATAGCAACAGCTTCCATCATCTTATTATGTCGTTCAGATTCTTGAAAGTTTTTCTGTGCAATTTTAGAATCATTGACTGCTTTTGCTATACCTGCAGCACCCCCAGCAAGCGATCCCAGAGCTGATAATCCAGCAAAAATTGGGATAAGAGGTAAGAAACCTCCGGTTTTGGGTATAGGAATACACCGAGGTAATCGTATTCCCTTTCTATTGATAAACATTTTTTTTGCCGCTGCGTATGCATATTTTATAGCAGAGCGATTGTCTTTACACTTTAGTTTTTTTATTTGTGATTGTATTTTTTTTACAATTGACGTAAATGGTCTGACTCCCGCACCGGCTTTGAGTTTTGCTTTCATTGCATTTTTTACAATCCATGAAGCAACTTTTTCTCCCTTTCTTGCATCTTTTGATTTTAACCTTTTCTTAGCCATATCTAAAAGTTCTAAATCAGCTTTATGTCGGACGTTCAAATCACTGTTGTTATAAGCAATATCATGATACATACATGCTTCATCCAATTTATTTATACCTCGATCACCTCTTAGTAACCGTTTCTGGAGTTTTGTTCCGGGGCCACAAAATTGATATCCAGGTAAATGTAACTCAAACGGTAAATTGTTTATTAACTCGTTAATAACACTACTTCCTTCCTTCATCGATATTCTTCAAGTGATAGTATGTAGTTATAGCACTTAGTTTATATTACAAAATTAAGGCTTGTTTATCCACCCAACTGTTCTCTTCATTACTCAGACCCAACCATTTGACGAAAAGTTTGTTACCCTTTCTTTTTAAAACTTTTTCAATTAGGTAAAGATCAGGAAATTTTGTTTTCTGTAATTCATACTCATAAAAAGACCCTAAAATTTTTTGATTGTTTTTATCTTTCAAATGGTAAGTTGTCGGATTTGTTTGATTTACCCTAACTACAACAAATATTTCAGTTGACCAGTTAGGGGTATAGCCCTTATAAAAATCTCCTTTATACTTACTAATACGAACCTGATCTCCAACTCGAAATTTAGATTTCTTAACCAACTTATGCGTTTGTGATTTTATAATGTTAGACCTAACAGCCATCTGATTTCCTTTATTGACATCAGCAGGCTTAAATTTTGTTATTCGATGGACAGTATTGTTATAGTTATCTACAACTGATTTCAAATTTTGTCCCAACCATTTGTAACAACCGTGCAAGCTAAAAAGTTTGTAAAGCTGACATTTTAATGTACGTATTACTCGTTCAACAATTGAAGCTTTTTTTACAGAGTAAGTCGAATAATGATTTATACTATACTTATCTAATATTTTTTTAAAAGTGTTATTATAAAATTCTTTACCTAAATCAGTTTGTAAATGTTTAGGTTTTCGCGATGATATTGTCAATATATCTTGCATAGAGTTTGTAACACATTTTTTTTCTTTTGATTTTATAGGATTTGCCCAAACATACTTCGATAAGGTGTCTATTACCACTAAAATGTATTTGTATCCTTTGTTAAAAGTTGAATATTTCTGTAAATCTATAAGATCAGCTTGCCATAAATCATCTATTCCTTTAATTATGGTAAATCGACGTGGAAAATTTCTTCTTGCTGCTTTATGGAGTTCATCAACTATATCTTTTTTACTCATTTTTGTTTAATTTAATTTCAATTAATTTATCTATATCTGCTTTACTATAAAATAAAGTATTTAGATGATTCGATGTTGCTTTTTCCAAACTATTTAGATAATTCTTTACGTTACTATGAACTTTATTTAATTCTTTTCTTAGTTCTTGAACTGTTTTATCCATATAAGCTTTATTCACTGCTTCATCATCTTCATTTGGAGATGGTAGACCTTTTAATTTAGATAATTTTAAATCATAGTATCCCGTATCTGATTTCACCAAACAATCATTGAGAGTATCAATATATTCTGTCAATCGTAAGCGCTTGTGAACGTGATGGCCAAACTTGTCTAAATTCATTGCGCTCTAGATGCTTTGTTCAGGGTAATTGCAAGTGCACTGCTCAATTTTCTTGATGTATCGCGCTTTTTATATTCTTTGATGTTTATATCAATACCAATCTCTTGTAACTCCTCAAATATAGAATAAATTTCATTATCTACTCCTGTGTTACCTGCTTCTCTCGATGCTAGAAGTAATTTTAATCGTTCAACTAACTCGTTTGGATCGTCCCAATAAACATAGTCAGTATTCTTTCTCACTTCCTTTAAAACTTTTAAGCCTTCACCTTGTGAAAGACTTTCCACGCTTGTTGTGGGATTTCTAGAGAACTTAAACATAGGTTTGATAATACTCATGTACTTAAATCCCTTGTTGCTGTTTATTGGTTTGGATGGATCACAATTGCGTCGATGAGCATTGGTTTCTAATAGTAACAATTTATAGTTTTGCAAGTCATCGTCAGTAACTATATCTAAGTTTGGTTTCTTCTTAAACAAGAGTTCTTTTATCCCCTTTGTTTTTTTCAATGTACGAGCTCCTATTTTAAGAAAATTGTTATCGTCATGAACACGGGTTTTGCCGAGCATTAGTTTCCCACGTTCATTCTTTATTCCGAAAGGTATTTCAGAAAATACTTCAGATGATGTAGACCATGACAATGACTGATTTTTAACGCTCGGTGATGACTGAAAAGACTTGAACGAATTCTCGCTGATATTGTGATCTTTAGAAGGTGACACTATAAGGGTTTTGTCATTTTGTAACCTTCTATCTGACTGCTCCTCTTCTTCACTTTCAATTTCATTAAAATCTTCACTATACGAAGACGACGTTTCACTTTCTTTATTGCTATTCTTAACTTTTTTCAGTATAGGTTGATATTGATCTTCTTCCTCTTCCTCGAGATGTTTTTTATCATTTTTATTTGCTATCACGGTAAGTGGGTCAACTATAGGTTTCAATATTTTTTCAAAGGTTATATTATCATTATTCTTTGCATCCTTTATCATTTGAACTTTTCTTTTTACAGCTGCAGCAGATTTTATAATTTGTTGTTTAAGATTTTTCTCCATTTTTCACAGTATACTGCTTGATTTCGAATCACAAATAAGAGTGAGGAATTCGTAGCATAGCAAATTCTTATGTAGGTATGTTAGTCCATTATCACAAACGTATCAAATGCCAATCTGTAGCCGCCCTTATTTTTTTCACAGTCTTTATTTATCACAAGATAACTGTAAGGCTTACTCCAAACAGCAGAGCACATTTCCCGAAACTGAGACCAAGACATATCTGACCCTACATGCTCATCGTAAACGTGTCTTAAATTAATATCATCTTGTTTAAACAATACTATTAGGTTCGAATTGTCTCTTACAAGCTGTTTAGGTATTTTAGTGTAAGTCTGATTGATATAAAAACAATCAATATTCTTATGACGTCCCATAGCAAAATAATCTCTAATGTTATTTTGATTTTCACAAGCAACGTCATCAAAAATTATAATAGAATCTGGTAAAGCTTCATGCGGGCTCAAAATTTCATTATTATGATTATATTTATTATACGATGTTCCAGAAACCATATTCAAAACCTTCTCTAGATATAAGTATTTGGGTTGGTATAGAGATTTTGAATACACATAAAGATTACGAAAACGTGGACCATCTTTATGCAACAATAAACTTATTACTAAATTAGTTTTTCCACAATTTGAAGGACCACAAACAATACATCGTATCGAGTTCGGTAATAAGTTTCCATGTCGCTTTGGTTGACTAGATGGCATAGGACAAATGCATTCTAATTTAAGTGATTCTTTTTGTTTGATAAATTTCATTACACTTTTATTAAACTTGACCGCAAGGTGTCGTGAATTTCAAGTAAATGAGCTTCAATTTTATCGCCACAAAATTTAAACGATTTAAAAATGTGACTCAGTCGCGTTCAAAAAAAATATTGTTAACTTTAGTTTGCGATTGAATTCGTGTAAGATGATGGGTTTTCTAATGAACGAGAGAGGTCGCAAATATTGGACACTTCTAGATCACTTGCAATTATTATTATTTAGCAGTATAATATTGGGCACTTCTAGATTACCTGCAGTGAGTGAGGGCGAGTCGCCCGAACGAACAAAGGTGATCTAGAATGCCCAATATTATACTACTAATATCATAAAACGGATTCCAGACGACACTACAGTATTCCAACCCACTACGCACCAATGAGTTAAATAAAATAATCTTTGTTTTGGGAGACTTGAAATTTTTACAGTTCCGTAGGGCAAACCCTAGATTTTTGAAGCCTTTGGTACAGACTTTATCTATGTGTATGTTTATTCTCAACTTACCATCTAAAAAAAACATTCTAAACAAAAATGCGGAACGACACCCAACATATAACTCAACTATCTTTTTACACAACACAACTTATAAGATAAATAAAACATGCTGGCACTTAACTTAACTGGCACAATAAGGGCAAGCTTAATCACGAGGTCTGTCGGACGTCTCGGGGTGTGACCATACCATCACAGGCGTTTTTCTATGATTTTCCCAACTATTGGGGCGACTTTAAAGCTTCCTCTTATTACTATAAATCACTAACGACTCATAAAAATGTATAATTGTATAAAACCGCCAACAATTTTTTTCCTACAAAATCCATTTCTATTAAAAATGAAAGAACCTCCATTATAATTAAAAGAAAATATCGCATAACGTCGGAGCGCAGCCCAGCCACAAAAGCTAAAACAATACCTCCGCAAAATCTTACAAGACCGCCTGGCTCGAATGCAAACAGCTCTCCATTAAATTATGTATTAAATTATACATGGAACCAGCTTCAAAAAGGAACCAAGTTATTTCATTTCACTGTTCTGTATATTTAATATCAGGCAGAAAAATCACTTGGTAAATGTTAGGATACAATAATATGCAAAATAAACGCAAGTATGGTAGGTACCTGTATAAGTTATGCTATACCTATTTATTAAAATAAATAAATAATCAACAAAGACCAACTTTCTCCAACAATTAATTAAGATAAAAGAAGAAAACTCCTCTCTACAAACTACGAGTATTTACAGTGTTCAAATCCTCTTTCAGCATTCGGATCTTATTTACAAACGGTTTTCGGATTTTTGGACTAAATTGTAATTATATTTAAGATCAAAACAAATGGCTACATAATCATGTCTGGTCCACAAATTTAAAATCGCTCAGCGAGCTATGGAAAGGGCTATGCTTGGAGTTTCTCTGAGGGATAGGATCCAGAACGAGGTGATTAGACAGAAAACCAAAGTCGTCGACATAGCCCACAGGATTAGCAAGGTGAAGTGGCAGTGGCCCAGCCATATTACCCGCAGAACCGATAATCGATGGGGTAAACGAATTCTTGAGTGGAGACGAAGCGTATCGGCAAACGTAGTGTAGGACGCCCTCAGACTAGGTGGAACGACGACCTTCGCAAGGTGGCTGGCAAGAACTGGATGAGTTGCCGCGGATCGTGCTCAGTGGCGTTGACTTGAAGAGGCCTATGTCCAGCAGTGGACGTGTGTAGGCTGATATTGATAATGATGATGACATAATCATATAGCTAATATAATTTTGCATATTCCTAAAACGTTTTTTTAACGTAAAATACATATATATAAACTTGGTGACAGCGCGGCCAGTGGTCCAGGCCAGCTATCACATATTTGGTACTCGCCATATTTGGACGGGATTATATACATACATAATATACAAATAGTTATTGTCGAAAACGGTTTGCGGTAAGAAATAAATATAAGTTTTATAAACGGTACCAAAATAATCTCCTCCTTTCTGTAATTTGTAAGAGTGACAAGAGCTCTCGGTGACCCAGCAGATGAAAATATATGCCACTGAAGACGCCACTTCACTGTAGCAGCAGACTTACAGACTCCTTTTTTTGTTTCTGTCTGAGCTTATGTTTAAGTAACTTTCCACATTGCATTTCCCGTCTTTCCTTAACCAAACGCATTTAAGCAATTATCTTAACGAAATGAACTTTAAAAAATAGACAATATCGTGAATTATCCCAAAAAAAATTTGCAAATGCGACTACAACTCTATCGGTGAGAACCTAAAAGTGGTTTTAACGTATTATATTTTGTAACCTATTAAAACTTTGTAAACCTTGGGTTTTTTTCCTAAGAAAATAAAATAAAATAAAACAATCCATTAAATTGTCCTAAAAATTGTGGAATACTAACATTTTATAAACATTTCTCCGTTTCGAGCAACTTTCTTTTTCTTCTATGTTATACAACAAAGTGTAATTTAAGTTTGCATCGTAAGAATGTTCAAGTGAAATTGAGTTGGCTATAAAACGCGGACGCCTGCTGGAAGACTCGTCCAAAAAGATTTGTCTTTTAGGTTTCATATTATACCTATCCTAAAACACTAAAATAAGGAGTTCACGCTATACTGGACGTTGACGCGACAAAATCAGTTTACTTACGGTCAGTATCAAATTGGTCAGAGCATCACAAGTGATCAATTTAAATAATCCATAATCATATGAGATTGATTGAGGAGCTCGATGGCGCAGTGGTTAACGCGCCCGGTCTGCGAGTGCTGAGGTTAAGCAACTTTCGCAAAGGCCGGTCATTGGATGGGTGACCAAAAGTTTATCATCTCGAGCTCCTCCGTGCTTCGGAAGGCACGTAAAACCGTTGGTCCCGGCTGCATAAGCAGTCGTTAACAACCACCAATCCGCACTGGGCCCGTGTGGTGGTATCGGGCGCATATTTTGAACCAATAGAAAAATTTAATAAACAAACTTCAATTGATAGATAACTAATGCATAATCTACTGTTATTACGTCGACACTATTCAAGTTATGGTTTTGTTAAAACATAAAGTTCCTGTTGCCTCTCCGCATCCGTTCTGTCAGTGTTACCAGTGAAACATATACGTACCACAACCACACCGTCCGTTGCGATAAAAGGTAGACAAGCTGTGGTTACGTGAAAATAGTGTCGTTGCGGCTTCTTGCGGTTGCGTTGTGTTACCTACAAAATGTTTGTAGGTAACACAACGGCACGGTCGACATCTGTCGGGCATGCCGCCGTCCAGGTGAATCACTCCGACATATTATTTCTGGTTGTACTCATCTTGCTAACGGAGAGTATTTGCACAGACACAACCAAGTAGCCAGAATAATTCACCAGCAACTTGATCTTGGATATGGCCTTGTTGAATCGGAAGTGCCGTACTATAAGTACGCACCTGCGCCAGTACTCGAAAATGGTCATGCAACGCTTTACTGGGATCGCTCTATCATTACGGACAGGACTATTGTCGCCAATAAACCTGATATCGTGGTGGTCGACCGATCCCAGCGCCGGGCAATACTGGTAGATATCACCATACCTCATGATGAGAACCTTGTGAAAGCCGAGAAGGACAAGCTCAGTAAGTACCTTGACTTGGCTCACGAGATTACCGCCATGTGGGATGTGGATTCAACCATTATTGTACCGATAGTCGTTTCGGCAAACGGTCTGATAGCGAAGAGCCTCGATCAACACCTAGAGAGGCTCTCGCTGAAAGGTTGGGTTAAGGGTCAGATGCAAAAGGCAGTACTCCTAGATACGGCACGTATTGTCAGAAGGTTCCTCACTCTGCAGCCCTGACCACCGGTAGCTTGGGCCCTGCCCCGCTGCTGGTGGTACTCTAGGATTAGGTTTTTATAATGTTTTATTGTTTTTATTTTAAAATATTGTAAAAATCTAGTTTTAAGAAAAAATAAAAAAATAAAGGAGATAATAATAAATACGTTTATTGCTTTCAAAAAAACTAAGGTAACAATTCCATACTTATAACTAAAGAAAAAACATTAGATACACATATTTCATGGAAGAGCATACATGGGTAGATCATTATATAAATTTTGAAGGCAAATGGAGCACGTACCACCACAACGTGTGAAACAAACCTTACAATCGTGGTTGATAAAATATCCGCAAAATTTATTGTTTTAGTAGCATAATATGTTTCTATAATTGGCTTATGTTTAAGTAACATCATCTGTACCCTGTGTTTAGTTAAATGCTGTTGAAACATTGTTGAATAAATAAATAAATAAATAAATAAATAACCGATAGTGTACCTCAGGAAACTCGCTCCCACCGAACCCACTATCTCCACCCACCATGCCGCTCTCAAACTAAATGGGTATTAATGCGATTACACGGGCCGGTATTGCGAACGTTACGCTTCAGGGAAATACCGACAATTATCATAGAAATAGAATTACGAATTGATTGAATTTGACTTTGTTTTTCGTAAACAATTTTTGACTTTTACGATAGTACTGTATGACATTGTGGAAATTGTTACTTTTACCCGATGTAAATTTGTTAACGTATTTTTTTTTTTTACATGTTGTGGTTGTCTTCTATATTTTTTGTGTTTATTGTAATGGAAAGTGTCCTGCTATGATAGGGCATTTTCCATTATTTTTGACGCTGTAAGGGAGAAAAGAGCTGGACACTTGCTGAGTTTCTTGCCGGTTCTTCTTAGTACAAGATCTACCGCCCAGAGTAGACTTACGAACCGATGGCATAGTGACATTCATAAGAGCTACTTGTAGCCTAAACTGAATAAACGATTTTGAATTTTGAATTTTTTTGAATTTTGAATAACGACTGGGTAACCACTATACCCTTATTTTTCCTTAATCGAAAAACGAATGGAATTAAAATAAATCACAAGTGAAGTGTTGATTAATCGGTAAGGATACTGAGGTTGATGATAGACAATAGATACAGGTGTTCCATTATTTTGTTCTGAAAAGATAAGAAACCCATTCATTGATTCTAAATTATTATTTTAATTTTTTTTTTAAATGTTGCATCCTCTCTTCATAGGAGTACTTCGAGATAAACCATTTTAGTATTATTTATTCTCATGGAGCTAAATTAAACTTAATATATACTTACTTTTCCATTGAGGATTTTGATAATTTTTCGTCGAGTAAAATGGAAATAACTGGGTATAACGGTTAGCACACCGAAGTAGGAGTGTCATCGTCATCTCAGAAATCCCGGGTTCAATCTTCCGTTTTGGACATTGTAGAATCTAAATTATTGTTTGAAACAAGTTGTCTTAGTTTTGCATTACAAAGTCAAAGGCAAAGTCAAATATTTTTTATTCAAATAAACTTTAGAAAGGTGCTTTTGAATCGACCAAACATTTTTTTACCTACTACCCATTCAGGACGTCTATTTTTTAGCTGAAGAGAAGAATGGGCGCAAGAAACTCCACAGCTTTAATATAAGTAACGTCATTTACAAAATTATATGCCGTTACCAAGTTATACAAGTTTAAAATTACTTAACAGTTCTTTAAATTAGAAACACCGGTTGGAGTGATTGGAGCATTTTAAACCCATGCTGGTTTGTTTTCAATGTAATTAGACACTTTGTAATAAGCTGTTTTACAAAGCCTTTCTTAATATCAAGTTTTTGAATATTACTTGGAACTTTATTGTAAAAACGTACACACAGGCCTCTAAATAAATTATTTACTTTGTGGAGCCTAGTATAAGGTACTGCTATTTTGTTTTTATTTGTGTAGATTGTGAATATCACTGTTTTTAGAGAAAAAGTTTTAATATATTTATAAACATATATTAGGTTCTCGTAAATATATTGTGATGCAACTGTCATTATATTAATATCTTTAAATCTCTCTCTGAGAGAATTACCTGCTTTTAGGTTATAAATTACTCTAATAGCCTGCTTTTGCAGCACAAAAATAGTTTGAATGCCACTAACTAATATCCGGATAGGTTACCGGAGCTGCAAGCTCGCTCACTTCTCGTTGCACTAAGAGTACAACTCGCAGTTCCACTGCTCGGGTCGTCAACTTTTAAGTCGACTACCAAATGTCCTCTTTGGTGGCGGAGTTGTAAGCCCACTCACTTCTTAGTACCCATCCAGGCACCTCGTCAATTCCAAAATCCTACGCGGCTGACTAAACCGGGGACTTTGCATATAGCGGGCGCCTCTACTAGTTATCCAGACTAGTACCGGAGATGTTGGAGTTCTGCTCAGTGAAAACCACCGAGCATTGCAACCAACTATGGGCAACTCACGTACCCGCAAGTTCTTTCACCTCGGGCCCCTCGAGACCGCTACTTGGACCCGCTCGCCACCGCCGTCGCCGGATACCGATCAGTAAAACCCCAAGGGTAAGAACATCCATCCTTAAATATGTTATAACGAACTGGGATCACTAAAGAGCTCGCAGACCAGACACTATGGGCGCCAGCTCCCTCAAAATATAGGGTATTCTGCTATACATAACTAGTTTTTATGTTTTTTTGTTTTATTTAACTAGAATAATATATAAAGAGTTCATTTTTAAATTGATTCTGAGAAACTGGTGCATAATTTAAGGTGGTGGCCTCTTAAATGGACGATGTCGTTTCGGAGAAATAATTTGTCCCAATTCTGAAGATCATAATGTTTGTATATTACTGCTATAATTAAATACATGAACAATTTAAAAATGATTAAGTCCCGTATGTTTCCAATTGTTGCCGCTACGTCACGGCCGCGGAGGCCGACCCACACAATTGGCAATTGAGATACGGTCCGAAACAGTTCGTGCACCCTCTCCGATGCAGCGGGGCACAACAAAGGAGTGACACGAACTGTCGAATGTACTATTCCATTTTGCTCCGAGTTCTCGTTTGAACCCGAACAACGTTTGGCCACAAAATATCGGAGACTGCAGAAGGCAAGCTTCATACGTACGCGCTAGAGCAGTGGTTCCCAACGTTTCCCTGACCATGGACCCTTTTCATAATGTTTTGTTAGCAGGGACCACAAAAACTGTACTTAAAAAGAAAGTATTATTATTATTATTTATTCAAAACTTTAAAAGTATTTGTAGCGTAAGTTCAATAGTGACAGTTTATCTTTACACACTTCACGCTAACAAAAATCCTAATGCGAAACATTCAACGCCTAGTGGTTCTACTGTATTAACGCCATAAACATATTTGGACCGCCCTGGGACCTAGGAATTAGCAAATAGGCAGTGTAGGTGATAGTGCAGGAATTAAAAAAAAATGTACTGCCTTTTCAAAAATTGTTTAGTGGATTTAATAATGTTCTGTCCCGCGGACCATTACCGATTCTCTTACAGACCATCTATGGTCCGCGGACCACCAGTTGGGTACCATTGCGCTAGAGCAACGCACACATAGACAACCTCTTGTTATTACTGTTTGTAGCACGCTCATGCTTTTTGGCATTAACAAGAACAGTAAAAACCACGAAACTTATGAAGTCAAAAAAAAAAATCTGTTGAGAATGTTGTTTGTACTTTAAACACAATCAGACGTCAAAATCGTCAAATGTCATTTTAAACACGTGTCTTGCTCAAACACACTAAATTACTCAGTAATCTGTCTCGCTTACGCACACTCGGCGTGAAGTTAGTACAGTACAGTGGTGTCAGCATAAAATAAAAACGTTAGATAACTATTTGACGTTTATTCGAGGAAAAAATCATGATTTTTATTCGACGAATAAAGTGCTGGATAAGTTTACTCTGTAGATAGTTATTATAGTGTTTATCTGGGTATTGAAAAATCGGCCCTAAGTTGAATACAAAATTAAATGTAAAATCATTCATAATATTGAAAAAACATTACAAAAAGGGGTAACTTTGGGATTTTTTCTATCGAGTGGAGTTCATCGGATCTTGTAACTGAATGCAACCTTGACTAGATTAGATTCTTAACTAATACATTTTTTTTAATATATATTAAAAGGAGGCAAACGAGCAGGCGGGTAGGAAGATTACTTCGCCACCCATGGACACCCAAAACTTAAGTAATCGTAGATGCGTTGCCGGCCTTGAGGAAGGAGTTGGATCTTGAGGAGGAATTAGGAATTAGATGTGACATACTTTTTTTCCAGAATTTAAACCATTATTTTCTATGTCTCAATTGGTTTGAAAAAACTCAAAAGCGCGGCCTACCTAGCCTTAAGCTTACCTTCTGGGTCCTCCAATTTTGTAGCTTGGCTGTTTCCCTGACCAGCGTAGACCAATGAAATAGACTAATAAATAATAAACTAAAACATTCTGGTAACTGTAAGTTTACCTGAAACCAAATAACTTGTTTGCTACGCTCTTATAATTGTTATGATTTCTGTTTTCATTATGCAGCGCAATGTAGCATGTAACTCAAATTGTTGGAATAACAACAACAAAATGTATTTTGATAGGTATAGTAATCAGTCTCAGATGCAATTCCTATTGTGGACGATTTTGTTGGAGACTGGGTTGGTTATTCTGCCTGGCTTTTGATTAACTTAATCTGTCGCTTAAGCAACAATAGCATTGTAGTTTTAAGGGCAGTTAAAGATAGGACAACCCCATTTTAGTGAAATCCTTAGCCACATAAGGATTCCGGGGGGAGTGCGTTTACACCGTTCGCTTTAAAGGATGACCTTTATCATCAGAAAAGAAGGCCAAACGCTTCTCCGTAGTATTTTAATATTTTATTAAAATACCTTAATAGAAAGAAGGAAAATGGCATTCTAACAAAACGCTAGAGTTGACATAGAAAATAAAGATTCGATGAATGTGTCTTACAACACTATTCGCTAATGTAATTTTTCATCGATATTAATAGCAATATATTATACAGTTCAAAAATATAACATTTTTGAACTGTAACTGAACTGGTTTCCTTCATGTCTGTGTGATAAGGGGCCAGCTGATAGCGAAATCCGTCTCATGCATCAGTTCATAATAAAACGTGATTAAAACGTCAATACCACGTACCACTGCTCACATCATCAATCATTATCTGAAGCGAACACAATGTTCATACTTTAAAGCTCAAACTCTCAATTGGCTTCGTTGTTTCAAAATGTTTCGTCTGCAAACTTTTTTGCAATATTTAATTATTAAAGTGACTGAATACTTTTTAATATCTTTATATTTTATGTAAATGTAAAGAAGACGTGCCTGAAAATATTGTTTGAAATTTCAACAGCGTTTAAGGGTTTTTCACTCTCCCTTTGGCGTGACGGTAGCTACTAACTAAGCGGTGCGTAGGCAAAAAGATTCCTTGCGGTGTAAAATGGAGTAATCTTATTGGTGGATTTTTACCTAGCACTAGGGCTTTGAATACCATTAAAAAAATTGTATCGATACTTCTGTCAAACGAAGATACCGGTTAAAAAAACCGGTATGCTTGGTATCGTTACCTGGGTGGCATTTTTACCGGTATAATAACTAACCGCTTTACACGGATTGGCTAAAGCGTAATATGTAACGAAAAAGTAGCGATACTTCAATAGATAACGTTACCTGCAATACCGGTAACTTTTTTTTTTAATTAAAAGGAGGCAAACAAGCACGCAGGTCACCTGATAGGAAGTAATCGCCGCCGCCCATGGACACCCGCAAAACCAAAGTAATCGTTGCCGGCCTTGAGGAAGGAGTTGGATCTTGAGGAGGGAGTAAGAATTGGGAGGGGAGAGGGGTGAGAGATGGGCCTCTGGTACTTTCTCTCACCAGACGAAACACAACAGCAACGAGTGCCATTGTTTCACGCCGATATTCTGTGATAGGGTGGTATTACGCCGGGTGAGCCCATTTCGTGCTGCAACGCAGCGTGGCTCTACCACACAGACAGTGTCACTCATTTAGCACCAGCCGGGGGTCATGTGTAATGTATGTTTATATGTTGTATTTTATAAATATTTAATTCAGCTTCAATGCAGCAATTAGCACTTAAAAATAAAAAGTAAAATTTACTATTGCGTTGTGTTACCAAATTTGTGGTATTTCATCTGCAAAGATGAATCTGCATAGCCATCGGTTACAATAACCTTTGGATAGATGGCACTGTGCCGCCATAAGCACTCAAAAAATAAAAAGCAGTGACAAAATTCAGCGCTTACGTCAGCCTTCCCGGTAGCATAGCGGTCAGTGCAGTCGCCCGGATCGCGGAAGACCCAGGTTCGATTCCTGGCTGGGTCGGGGGTGGGCGTTTAATTTTTTCACTGTATTATATACCTCGCACGACCGGACGGAAGAATGTTAGCGTGGATCCATGCGTCGGTAAGAATCACGCAGCGTCGAAGAGTTGAGGAGTTTTTGTAGGTAAGTTCCTTTGGGCAGAGTCCTCAACCCGTAGGTCACTCTAGACAAGTAATAAAAGGATAAAAGCAAAAAGAATCTGATATCCAGCTGTAGGTTAAGTCGGGATGAAGCTAATTATGCTGATGATGTACCTATAAATAATGTATGTTGAGGCTTTAAAACAACTTTTAGCTAAGCCTCTAATATTTAGTATTAAACTTAGCAAAGTATATAAAATTGTAGCGTTATGAATATTAACATCGGTTTTACATTAAATTATACCCACGCTGCAATATTATTCCCCCGCCAATCCTATTAGTTTAATTTGATTATGCATATCATTAGGGATCACATCGAGGCGCAGTTATGAAATTGTGTTAAGCCCAGTGGCCACTGAGGTACAGTCCGTCTCGTTGGTTGGTTACGTACTTAATTCTGCTTTTGATGAGCAGGATCTTGCATTGTTGTGTTCCGAGTGGAGGTAAGAGGCTTCATTCTTTATTATTTCTGTGCTTGACGCATTACTTCAAGTGGAGTACCCACTTAAAAGTGCAGCACGTAATATACGTAAGATTGTAGGTACTAATTACATGCACTCATTTTTATTTCAGTGGAAATCACCGTTGTCCAAGTAGCAACGCGCCCTGGAAGCCGATGATCGTTGTTGGGTTCTCTTCTCCAGATTTCACCTCTCACCTAGGCCCGAGAGCCTTAACAATGATTCGGGAAAAGGAGAGGCCTACCCACTAAAAACCACTGTACAACCCCTTCACGTACCACTACCACCACTAGGGCGACTGGGACTACCGATTTGGATTATGTGCTGTGCCTACGAGTGTGTACTCAGCTGTTAAATAGTATCAGTGAGAGCGGCAGAGGACACCAGCGTGCACGCAGCGATCCGCCGACTGGCAGTGCAGATGCATACACAAAGGCGCGCACCCGGTCAACCAGAGGCGAAGTCCTAGATTTTCGAGGCGCCCTCGGGTTGTTCCGCTCCTGCCCCCCAACCGCGTAACACTCTCGCTTTCGATCGCTTTGAAGGCGAGGCCCTCGCCTCGCTTTCTAATATAATATCGAAATATAATATCGAATAATATCGAAAGCTATAGCCAATAGCTTTCGATATTGCTTTCATATTGCTTTCGAAATGACAAGATGACGCCTCCTCCTCGCCTCGCCTTCAAAGCGATCGAAAGCGAGAGAGTTAGGCGGTCGACCCCCTGATCTGATCTGAACCCTTTAGAGAATCTAGTAGGAAATGGGGATACGTACGTATTAGTGCGCGATATCATTCCCTCTAAAAACTTCTGACGGTGCTTCGTTTCACACGGCTTGAAGAACCCTTAAAATTCCTCGCCGCCCCTAAAAAGGTCTGGCGACGCTGAAAATGCCGCCTGAGACAATTAGCAAACCCTCACCAAAAAAAAACACAAAGGCGCTCGCAGAGTGGGTTCGAAGAGTCGCAGTTACTTGTGGACGGGACGTACACACTTAAAGGTTGATACAGTATCAGACACATTACGTGCTACTCCTCCAAGTAGGTACCCTGCTCTGAGAGCTGCAGATCGCCAGGACACAGAGCAACCAGACTTCATTCTTTATTGCCATTGGGCAATAAAATACATTTTTTATACAGTCAACACTGTACCCTCCTAAATTCGTTTGTAGGTTCCACAAAATTGAATCGTGGACGAATTTAATTTGTTTGAAAAGGAAACGTTAAATGCCGTCCGTTTCACCGCTTATCTTTGCGGGTCGAAACATTCCAAAACAATTTCTAAAACAAGTTGCATTTCAAAAGCGTCCGCCATTGGTTCTGATTGAAATTTGGGAATAAAATTTCACAGAGGTTGTCAGTTGAGATTATTTGAAAATGCTTTCTATCTAAATGGTGGTTTGGAAAGTTAATGTTTCAATAAATTAAAGTTTCCAGCTTTCAAATATTAATTTCACAATACTTTAGCGATGACAAATACCAACTTGCACTACAACTAAATATGTAGTTTTAATGGTTTATTCGTGTTGTGATTTTGTTACAGAAAAGTGTATGAGAGAATCACAGCAAATGGCATGCCTAATGGTTTAAGGTATTTTCTTACAGCTTCAAGATGCCATAGACGAAAGGCGCAGTATTAAATAAATATTTTTAATGTATGCTTCTCATATTGTTTTCTGAAGAATACGCAAGCGCTCCATATTAAAAATAAACAGATGTCATGTCCATTTTCTCTTCTTGTAGTGCCTATTGTAATTTTATATTTTTAACATTGATACAATTAGTCTTTCGTGCTTATAATAATATCAGTGATGAATGCCCATTTTTACCAAAGATTTCGTAGTTTTAAGCCATGTTAGGTCGTTACCTAAAACCGTTGTTTTAGAGCCCTCGCCCACGTCCGATAAGTGACCGATTTTTAAGTCGGTGAAAATGCAACGTATGGAATTCTATGTTGCAACGCACACGTCCTACAAAAAGTCAGTCACAAAATCGGTCGTAAAACGGATTCGACATCGACCAATCCGACAACTGTCACTTAGCAAAGGCCTAGTACGAGTTAGATAAAATTAAGGCTCGTTGAAAACAGGTATCAGTATCTAGTAAAAAAGTTATACTGCTTTAATTTAAGGTGGAAAGCCAAAAACGTGGGGTTGCCTTCACCCACTTCACCCATTGTCAGCGGCGCTAACATTTCACAGTCGGCCCTATAGTAATTCTGTGAAAGGGCATAAACATGGCAGCCGTGACGTCACCGTCGTCGCATTCCGAACGCTCGTTAGGGAAGTGGATGAGTCAGCGCTGCCCTGGCCAGGGCTGCAACCCGCCACTAATTGTTTTGTGCGGTAAAAGAGGTGAACGATCAAGTGATAAAATTTACGAACATTTTATGGAGTTACTTTGGGGACATTCAGTGTATTATTGTTGTTTACATAGGATAGGTATACGATATGTCATTGAACATTGTATGACACTTGAATCTTTTCATATGTCTACTCTACTTTTTATAACTCGTGTTAATATAAATCACATCGCATGGAATACTCGCTGACCATGGAGTTCTTGGCGGGAAAGTGAAGAGTCATGTCTGCGGTTTTGTTTTATTTCCTAAAATTTGTGTTATATCGAATATTAATATGAAATAATGGTGGATTATTAACCGTTAAGTGTTCGTGAGTGTGCATGAGTGTTGGCAAATGAAACAAAACAGTTCAACGTCACTTTTCAAATTCCCTCAAGAAGTCCGCCCGAGGATTAAGTAAAGCCCCACATCTTTACCGAGATACACGAGGGGTTGGGGGGTATATCATTTCTCACTTCTCATTTTTATTATCATTCATCCATCATCATCATACAGGAAAGCATATTGTTTATTTATGTATTACTTCTATGAAAAAATACTTTGACATTGGCTAAATGTGCTAATCGCACGAAGCCATCATATAAATAAAAAAAATAAAAAACCCGCTGACCATGGACTTTGCGTCAACGTCAGGATAAAATAATATGTAAAATAAATGCAAAGATATCCATAATCTAATCCCTATTAGGGGGGTTATTATAGTTTTTAATTACACTGTGTATAATCCGCGTAAGCTTAAAAAAAAACCAATAACTACTTTTTCATATTATTGACAAGTGTTATAAGAGTTTTGGTTTCTACCATAAATGCATTAGGGCATATTAGTCTGAGCTTATAATTATTCGAGACCTTATCTTCGAGAGGCCCAAGATCTTATCTGCATCTTATATATTTCTGAGTGGTAGAGCCACGCTGCGTTGCAGCACGAAATGGGCCGGCTCGCCCGGCGTAATACCACCCTCTCACAAAATATCGGCGTGAAACAATGGCACTCGTTGCTGTTGTGTTTCGTCCGGTGAGTGAAAGTACCGGAGGCCCATCTCTCACCCCTCCCCCCTTCTAATTTCTACTCCCTCCTCAAGATTCAACTCCTTCCTCAAGGACGGCAACGCATCTGCGATTACTCTGGTTTTGCGGGTGTCCATGGGCGGCGGTGATTACTTTCCATCAGGTGACCCGCCTGCTCGTTTGCCTCCTTTTACCATAAAAAAAATCTTATCTTCAGCCGCTGAGGTTTCCCGCTCCCAGTAGCTTTGACCAATCTAGATCTTTAATGCAATTTAGGTTTAAAAACATTCTCATAAGAACTTAAAAAATGTTCACTTGAAATTAGAAAAATATGACAAAGAACAAAAAAACTTAAAATCAATTCTCTAACAAACTTGTCCAATAGATAGTATTTTCAATAAATACACTATGTATCTACATTGACAATGACGTCATCAATAGCTGCAGTATAGCGCGTGTCACCGGACCACAGTTCTGCTGGTCATTAGGTAAGTGGGTGAGTCAGCGGTGTCAGCCCTGACAGGGCTGTGACTGCGTACGACCCGATTTTGCAGTTCAGCTCGCAACGTTATGGTTTTATGTACATTTAAGTTTTTAGATAATGAGATTGTCAGTTATTTTTCTATATATTTCGTAAACCAAACTGCAGTCGCTAAGATAATTATAAAAAGTAATTACACTTTTATAGTAACTCTTAACTTATAACTTTAACTCAAACTAGGCTCTCCTCCACAGATAAACCTTATAAGGTTTTCGTGTGACGACTATTGTAATGTAGTGTTCCCACTACTTAAGGAATCCTACTAGGATATAAAATATGAACAACAGTTGCACTTTACTTCGTGTATATTAATAATTCATTTATACATTTTATCAGACTAAACCGATCTCAGAGCACCTTGGCTTTGAGCCGGGCTGTCTCGCTCCTGTCTAACACTGTGTCAAACCGTTGCAAACCTGTTTAATTTTACATGTTCGATGATTCAAATATTAATCCAGATTAAAGAGACTTACATACAAATGCAATAAACTAACTTTTACTATGAGCTGTGTAGAACCTCCTTACAGTACACACGCTTACACAACATTATATCAAACTGTCTAATTTCCTCAACAGACTTTGAACTTACGTATATTTCTATTACAGTTGAACATTTATTGAAGAAATTTGACAGTTTTGGATATGTTGATGTGCAAGCGTTTGCACTATGTTGTATTTTGTAAAATTAATTAAAATATAAATCAAAAGAAAAGGCATTATGTAAACCAGTCAGGAGCTATCGTGTCAATAGTGTCAAAGGATAGCAACTCTTCATCCGCGCGTAAAGAAACATAACATAGAATAGTTATTTATCTCACAATAACTTAAACAAGCGTGGCCTGTATTATCAGGTTACTTTATATACTTTATATAGATAGTTGCTTAGAGTTGCCACAACCCTAATGAGTCAAGGGCGCGCTCGATGCAGCCAGTAGCGTGCGGAGATAATGCAGCAAAGTTTGACTCGACACACGTCCGCTCTATACAGTACTCTGTCATTATTCACGTTCTAGACTCACACAAGTAAGCCATAAGGTTTTATTGCAAACCAAAATTAATCGTGTCGTCCGCCTCAGCCTATAAACTTCTTACTAATGGGCTTAAGATTTTTTACTGAATAACTTATTTAAAAAAAAAAACACAAATGTTGAAAAACGTTCCACGAGCAGGATTTGAACCTGCACCCTTCTGACATTTCGGGTCAGGTGCTCTTCCAATTGAGCTATCGTGGTTCTAACCAGCCCGCCGAAATTATTCAACAGTTTTTACTTTGAAAGCCAAAGGCGCCCATTCAATGTCAACAACTACCGTCACTAACATCCGATCATCATCAAACTGTTGAATAATTTCGGCGGGCTGGTTAGAACCACGAAAGCTCAATTGGAAGAGCACCTGACCCGGAATGTCAGAAGGGTTCAAATCCTGCTCGTGGAAATTTTTTCAACATTTGTGTTTTTGTAATTTGTTCGCAACAAAATTTGCGTTAAAAAATATTTGAACATTTAACTTATTTTTAATTCAACTCCAGTTTGACGCAACACAACACACGTCCGCTCTAGTGTTCGCGATAGTCCTTTAAAGTACTTCGTCATTATTCATTAGGCACGTTCTAGACTCACACTAGTAGAGGATGATCTCTTATTCAATTAATCATCATTATCAGTTTGATCATGAGCCAGTCTATACACGACCCCTGCAGGGTTCAAAGTCAATGTCAAAGTCAGTTTTATTAAAATAAACTTAAAAATAAGTACTTTTAAATCTTGCAAACATTTTTTGCGTACTGCCCATTTAGGACGTCTTTCTATCTTTAGGCTGTGGAGAAGAATGGGCGAGAAACTGCATAGATTTTATAGAAGTAAGAAATGTTTACTGAATGAGTCTTTTTTGAATTTTACTCTTTACAATTTTTTTATAGCATCCGGGATCACAATCTTAAACAAGGGTTGGGCATCCATTTGATAATCGACCACACCCAAGGTAGCTGTACTTTTGCGATCATTTTAAAATTACGTGTAATGGCTGCGCCACCGACCTCCTTTACTGAGCCCGATTCTGCTAATTTAATATGTCGGTCTGCGATTGCGAAAGTTAAACAGCTTTCGCAGAGGCCGGTTATCGGATGAGTGACCTAAAATTTTTCACCTCGAACTCCTCCGTGCTTCAGTAGGCACGTAAAGCCGTTGGTCCCGGCTGCTCCGCACTGGGCCCGCATGGTGGTTTATGGCTAGATCGCCCTATTCTTCTTATGGTTCTTCTCAGTACAGTCTCCCGCCCAGAGTAGACTTACGAACCGATGGCATAATGACGTTCATAAGAGCTATTTGTAGCCTAAACTGAATTTTTAATTTTATTTCTAGGTAAATCTTGTGCCCCAGCAGTGGAGATATAAAATAAGCTGATGATTAAAAATTATATACAATCATGTCTCAGTGGCCTGATTTTGATTTTTTTTCCATTGTCGTAATGACAAAACTGACTACCGCCACATTATTGAGACATTATTGTACAGACAACACGTCAATTTTCTTCAAAACTATAATGTCCAAAGTCTATTGAGGAAATGTGACCGCCTCCCATCCACGGGAGGCGACCGTTCCGCTTGCCTATGTAGCCCTTCCAAGGCTATAGGCAAGGCATCAGGGGGTGTTTAATTAGTAGTAGTCCGACACAGGCTATCTCAACCGCTTGAGGTAGAACCGTACATGTAGTATTCACCTCCTCCCACCGCCGTGTTGCTAGTTTTAGCAGGTGGGTGCCCCATCTGTGGGGTCAAAAAAAAAAGGAAATGTGACAGTTTGATATAGAGGCGTATGTACTAGCAGACTTACCCATATTGCTACTGTAGTCTAGAATTCTAGATTAATTAAATAACACTGAAAAAAAATCACCTCTCATTTTCTTCATGACGTACGTTTATTTCATCAAATTTAGTTATTTCACGCTTGGAGGTGTTATTTAATGAAATTTACCACTTTATTAAAGAATTATTCGGTACGAAACTCTAGTATCTACTTCACCTTTATGAATAGAAAGGAGGTTCAAGTGTCCTTAGTAAATTGTAGACTCAGTATTATCCATATTTACTACAGCTCCAGCTGTAATTCTCCCAGGTGAAAATAACAGCGTCACGTCTGCCCATAAATACATTGGTAAAGAAATTTACTTAGTTTAGGTATCATTTAGATTATTTTGCACTACTAACCTTAATATTAAAACTTTACAATATCAGCAGTACATATTTAGTACGTATTAGTTATATCCCATTATACTTAATGTAAATAAACGATATTCTATAAGTGTGATGTATATCTACACTAAGTTTTATACAGAAAATAAATTTATTCTTTGTTCTTTATTCATAAAGCTGTCATAAACTTTTCTTGTGGAGCCAGCATTATAGCTTAGATATAATAGAAAAGACAAGGCCCACAGATGCATGTTTCTAAGGCTTTCATCCCTCCAACTTATTAGTAGTAAACCTGCTTATTGCTCGAAACTCAATAAAAAGTTGTTTACTCAATTTTGGCTACAAATATAGCTTTCATGAAAGGCAGTCGGTTCACAAGACAGTTAGGAAGAACTTGTACTGAAAAGAACCGGCAAGAAACTTTGCAAGGCTAAAAAAACACAAATGCTGAAAAAATTTCCACGAGCAGGATTTGAACCTGCACCCTTCTGACATTCCGGATCAGGTGCTCTTCGCTTTCTTAATTGAGCTATCGTGGTTCTAACCAGCCCGCCCAAAATTATTCAACACTTTTTACTTTGAAAGCCAAAAGCGCCCATTCAATGTCAACAACTACCGTCTCTAAGAAAGTTTGCGTTAAAAATTATTTGAACATTTGCAAGGCTATTTCCTTTATCATTCTTCTTACAGCTTCTTTTATCACACAAAAAGAAGAAAAAATAAATAAAAAAAACAAATAGTAAATAAATAAATATAAAGGCAGTTAAATATACAATCGAACCAACTGAATCATGACCCACCATAAGCTTATTTTGCTAAACCCCTTAAATGCAAGTAGGTCGAAATTCGCTTGAAGATTTATTTCCTTGGTAACGAACTTGTTATCATTTGATTAGACACTGACATTTACTGAGTGCACTGTTAAATAAACCGGACAGTATCGACTAAGCTCGTATATGGAAAAGAAGAGATGATGTTACTGTCTTTATCTGTATTACGTAGCTAAGTATAGGAAGTTTTCTACGAACGTAATGGTGCCACTTCACTTGGCCGTATTAAATTTGCTCAACTATTAGTCGCATTTATTTCTCTAGAATATAAAATCAAAAATAATGCAGTCATGTTTGGGCAAATACGGCCAAGTGAAGTGCCAGCATACACTTTAGATTAATTCATTAACAGGTTTCAATCACGTCTGTTGCGTAAACTAATTTAGTTGATCAAAATTTAAAAAAAACAACAACCGACAAGAAGGAAATATGGGAATTATGAGTGGACTTACAGGGTGCAGGCTTGACGATCGCGTTATCGCCTTATACAGCGTTTCTGGAAGCTATCCTCTTATCCTGAGGGTGCACTGCAGGTCTTGTGCCTGGAATCTTCTCCCACAAGTAGCAAATAATGTATCATTTGAGTTTTAACAGGTTTTTTGTCTCCGGAACTGGAGCGCGGGCGCGGCGCGGTCGAAATCGTTTTTAGACTACAGTAAGGTGGGGGCGCGCGCGCGGGGTGCCCGGTTTGAGCTTCCCTTCTCTTACGATAGATGGCGTTAGAGGTATGGAATTAGGAAAGGAGCTGTCGGTTTTCTAACATTTCCCCCCCACCGAAATCAACAATGATTTCAAAATAGGTAAAACACAAAGCAAATGCTGACTATAATGAATTGTGTGTATGAGGTTGTGTAAAATTTAAAACTAGTGGACTGTATACATATAAAACAAATGACATATATTTGAGATTTACAGATACTTATTCGTCCTGTTGCTTTGGCAAAGGACTCAATTTGTTGACTGGGCGTTGTAGAACCGAATTTTGTGTGCGAACCGTCACCACCCGAACTCTACCATCAGGGCCTGGATGAACTTTTTTAACACGTCCCAAGCTCCATTGTTGACATGGACTATTATCATTGTGAATCAGTACCAAATCATCGGTAGCCAAAGTAGGCACATCAACCAACCACTTTTGCCTTTGCTGAAGCGTATGTAGGTATTCGGATTTCCACCGACGCCAGAAGTGCAAAGTGGTTTGTTGAATACATTGCCAACGCGTTAAGCGATTTATAGACGTATCCGTCAGGTCGTAATTAGGAGCCGCCACTAATTGACGACCGACCAAAAAATGCCCTGGTGTGAGGACGTCGAATTCGTTTGGATCATTTGATAGACTGCAAAGTGGTCGAGAATTAAGGATCGCTTCTATGTTGGCGAACAAAGTACAAAGTTCTTCGAACGGTAACGCGCGTGTACCGAGGACACGTTTCAGATGGTATTTGGACGACTTAATTCCGGCCTCAAAAATTCCACCAAAATGGCTCCCAGTAGGAGGGTTGTATTTCCAAATCACTTTCCTAACTGTGAATTTATCAATTAATTGGTTTTGATTACTATTATAAAACTTGTACACCTCCGTCAAATGTTTACCAGCAGCAACGAAATTTTTGCCGTTATCAGAACAGACCATGTGTGGAAGACCACGCCTAGCTGTAAATCTGTCAAATGCAGCCAGAAAACATTCAGTAGTCAACGCCGAGACCACCTCAAGATGCACCGCGCGCGTTGAATAGCAAATAAATAGGCACAAATAAGCCTTCGATAACTTGGCATTGCGACGGTTTGATTCCTTTGTGTAAAAGGGACCGCCCATATCAACACCAACTGTGTGAAAGGGATAAATATCTTGTAAGCGACATTTAGGTAAGGAGCCCATCTTAGGCTGATTAATAGTGGGCCTATTTTTAAAACATCTCACGCATTTAGAAAGGCGCGACCGTATGATGCATCTGGCGGCTACGATCCAGTATTTTTGAGCTAGTATGTTCTGTAAAGTCCTAGGCCCAGCATGCAGGTAGACTTTATGGTAATAGTCTATCAAGATGTTTGTGAAGTGCGACTTTTTAGGCAAAATCAGCGGGTGACGTTGAGTAAAAGGCAAGTTTGCTTGTGAGAGCCTACCCCCCACCATGAGGAGACCATGGCTATCAACGAACGGGTCGAGCTTACGTAGGCTATGAGAGCATCGGTTGTCCCTTTTTAATGACTCAATGTCATCCTTAAAATACATAATTTGAACTATTTGAACGAGTTTGTCATGTGAATTATTTAATTCTACTGTCAGCAATGCGCCTTTAGTTCTATTAGTGGCAGGAGCCCTCGTATTTGCAATGAATCTAAGACACCAGGCAAATACACGCTGTAATTTGAGAAAATTTGAGAATTTATTTATTATTAAATTTAAATCCGTAGTGTCAATATTCGAGATTGCACTCACTAATGTGGTCTCTTTAACCGGTTTGAGTTCCAGTGGGTCACCTTTGAACTCATCAACGGACCTCACTGGCCACGTGTGCTGAGGTCCGTACAGCCACTGTGGGCCGCGGAACCACTGATCCTCGATTTGCACCATTTGCGCCGGCGTGGCGCCGCGAGAACACACATCGGCAGAATTGTCAGTGCCGTTGACGTGAAACCACTGCACCTTTGACGAACTTTCATTGATTTTGGAAACGCGGTTAGCGACAAAAGTTTTTAATTTGTATGTAGGTGTATTTATCCACGTCAACGCCACCGAACTGTCCGTGAACGCTAATACCTCGTTGATCGACACTTCCCTATCCACAATCGAGACTACATATTCTAAGGTTTTTGATAATAAATGAGCAGCCATTAATTCGAGACGTGGAATTGATACTGTTTTTAAGGGCGCGACCTTAGATTTGGATAACAGTAGGCTGACCTTAACGCTGCCATGCACGTTTTGACTGCGAATATACACAACGGCTGCGAATCCCGCTGTTGAGGCATCGCAAAAACCTATGACCTGGGCTGCCGTATGGTTCCGAATAAAGACATGCCGATCATGTTTAAGTGTCGATAGTAGGGGTATTTGAGAAGAAAACATTAACCATTCATCCAGAAGGATTTTAGGAAGTGAATCGTCCCAGCCTAACTGAGCACACCACAACCTTTGCATAAAATTTTTAGCTAGAAAAATACACGGCCCCACGAACCCCAAAGGGTCGAATAGCTTCGCTATCTCCGACAGCACCGAGCGCTTCGTAACGTTACGTTCCATTTGAGTCGTTCGAAAAGAGAACGCGTCGTCTTTAGGTAACCAGTGCAGACCGAGAATCTTAATGGACATGGTTTTTCCATCATCAAATTGAACCGGAGGCTCGAGTTGATCACTAGGCAATTTGTTTAATACTTGAACGCTGCTACTTGACCATTTGCGCAACTCGAATCCACCAAGCTTAAGTAACTCGACTAATTGATTTTGAATTTCTAATGCCTCATTTACACTATCTACGGACCAGAGCAAATCGTCGACGTAGAAGCCTTCGCGCAGCGCGCGCGCTGCCGCGGGGAAGTGCGCGCCCTCGTCCGCGGCCAGCTGCTGCAGCGCGCGGATCGCGAGGAACGGGCTACTCGCTACACCGTACGTCACTGTGCATAGTTCGTACACTTTTATAGTTTCACTAGGCGAATCGCGCCACAATATGTGTTGAAATTTACGTTGAGACTCCTCAATTAGTATACAACGGTACATTTTTGAAATGTCACCGCACAAAGAAACTTCGCGCAAACGAAATCGTACCAACAATTCGACAAGATCAGCTTGTAGTTTCGGACCCGTATACAAAACCGAATTTAATGACTTATTGTTCGTGGTCGAACAGGAAGCGTCGAAGACGACTCTAAGTTTAGTAGAACTACTGTCGGGCTTAAGAACGCAATGGTGGGGTATGACGTACCCCGACTCCACTTCCGACACGTCACCGACACAAACCATGTGACCGAGCGCCGCGTAGTCATCCATAAACCTTTTATACTCGCCCCTAAGACTAGGCAAACGAGACAGTTTTCGCTCTAAATTTTGAAACCGTTTTATTGCGATTTGTTTTGAATCACCTAATTCAGAGTCAGGTTTGAACGGGTACTTCACTATGTACCGACCAGTGCTATCGCGCCTATGACCGTTAACAAACATCTGTTCAGCGATGACGTCATCCGGATTTTTAGGTACGTCACAAGTTAAACTCTCAATTTCCCAAAACGATTTAATTAAATCATCGACTTTCGCCGCACTAGTGAACATGCACATCGATACACTTTGAGTATTATTATTAAGTGTCAGCTGTCCCGTAATAACATATCCAAACACGCTACTTAAAGCCATCGGCAACCCTTGCCGTGACGGCTGATATTTACCTCCATCGTACACGAATGGAAACACATCGCTGCCCAGCAACATATCGATACAACCCGAGCGGTAAAAAGTAGGGTCAGCTAACACCAAATTTTTATACTCGCTGCATAATTCGTGTGACAAATTAACCGATGGCATGTCAGTAGAAATCTTCGGAATCACAACCGGTTTTACATTGAATATCGGATCACTACACATAGTAGGTTTAATTTTGCACGATACTATACCTTGCTCGCGAACCACTGTCCCGCCTAAGCCAGACAGTTGAGTGTTGCACTTTTGACGTGGCAACCCTAACCGCTGTGCACAATCATTTGTCATAAAACTACTTTGAGAACCACTGTCGATTACCGCACGCACGGGTTGATATTGGCCTAAAACGTCCGATATGTGTATAATCGCAGTACCTAACATTACCGTGGACCCAGTCGAACATGTCAACGAGACTCGATTCCCTTCGTTATTATTAATAACATTGTTGCAAGCAGATTCAGTTTCAGTGCTCACCAAATGTACATTTAAATCTATATGCAACGTGTGATGATGCTTGCTTTTGCACACCGTACACGTTATCTTCGAAGGGCACTCATTAGACATGTGACCTTGACGGAGACAGTTCTCGCACAAGCGCAACTCTTTGATCTTGTTGACGCGTTGCGCCGGTGTAAGTGCAATATACTCGAAACATTTATAAATTGAATGAAAAGGCTTATTGCAATACGAACAAACCTTTTTCGTATTGTTATTACCGGTGGTAGCACTGCTCGACAAACATGTTTTTGCATTTACAATTTTCGGAGTAGGTTTATTATTAATTATTTTTTTTTGAAACGGAGGGACGACGGGTTTGCTCGTACCGGGCTTCGAAGAAGTACTCGTTGACATTTCCAACATACGTGTGTGATTTGTGACAAAATCGACTAATGTTTTGAATACAGGAATTTCTTTTTCTTCAATTTTTTGTTCGAATTCACGTCTAGAAACCGGGTCCAAATTACGCAAACCTATGTAACACAGAATAAATCCTGACAAGTTATCAATTTTTAACAATTCTAGCGCTTGAACACACTCTTGAAATGTTTCCAAAAAGGAATTTAATCCGCCTACAGATTCATTAGACAACGGCTTAAACGCAAACAACTTATCCATATAGCGCGTAGCTATAGCGCGTGTATTTTCATACCTATCACACAAGGCGTGCCACACGATATCGTAATTGTCGTTGGAAACTGGTAAACTTTTGATAATTTGAAGCGCGGGTCCCCTGACCACCGATAGTAAGTAATAGAATTTCTCGATGTTACCTATCGATTTATTCGTATGGATTAAACTCGAGAACGTGTCGCGAAATGTAATCCAATTCTCTAATTGTCCGTCAAAATGAACTAAATCAATCTTTGGTAAGCGGGGCTGCGCGCCGCGATCCGAATTGGTTGTGGATTCGTTGACATTTTGTAACGGCTTTGAAGCGTAACAGACTTTTTGAAAAATTCGTTTTATCTCGAAATACAAGTCATCGAAAGCCTGTACTTCTTGGCTACTGACCTCGTACGACGGGTCCCTTTTTAATTCCAACTCAGCAATCTCGTCAATAATATTTTCAAAAAGTTCCCGCGTAGACTCAAGGTCACTAACTCGCACGGACAATTTACTAAGTTCCGAGGGATTACTTTCGACAATTTTTGATAAATCGTAATGCTGTTGAACACGTCTAAAATAACGCTCTTTTTTATTGATTAATGTACTGATTTTGATGCCGAGTTCGGTCAGTGACGGTGCCATTTTGATTCGTAGAAAATGGATGTACCTACACGTGCCGCGTGTCACCAACTACAATAAATTGAGTCTAAAAGTAATTATATACCGCAGAAATAGATACTGATAATATTTGACTACTACTATAACTTTAATATTGTCACAAATAGAACGACAGAATGTATTTGTGCAATGAAAAGGGTGTGTAAATGGATGTACCTACACGTGCCGCGTGTCACCAACTACAATAAATTGAGTCTAAAAGTAATTATATACCGCAGAAATAGATACTGATAATATTTGACTACGTATACCTTTAATATTGTCACAAATAGAACGACAGAATGTATTTGTGCAATGAAAAGGGTGTGTAAATGGATGTACCTACACGTGCCGCGTGTCACCAACTACAATAAATTGAGTCTAAAAGTAATTATATACCGCAGAAATAGATACTGATAATATTTGACTACGTATAACTTTAATATTGTCACAAATAGAACGACAGAATGTATTTGTGCAATGAAAAGGGTGTGTATGTAGGTACCTACGAACTTGAAGGTTATAACGTAAAAAATATGTATTTACTTGTTTTACCCATTCGGAAACCTTGTATCCGGCTCGAAGGACCAATTATGTTGCGTAAACTAAGTATTTTAAGGACAGAAACATGCCATTGTTGGTCTTTCAAGCTATATAAGTAAAGAGTAATAAAATTTGTAAAATGAAAAAAACTTTATTTAATCTTTAACAGAACTAATTTAAATTATAAGATTCAGTATCTAACTAAAACCTAGTGTGTGCACCATCGTTATCGATAACGGCTTGTAATCGGTCACGCATTGACCCTATTAGACGACTGCAAATGTCGCTGTCTCTCAAGTAATCCCAAATTTCGTTACAATGTTGCTCAATTGCTTCCTTTGTTCTCTCGTTTCTGTTATCCCACATTTGGTCCATCAAACCCCACAAATTTTCTATTGGGTTGAGGTCTGAGGATCTACTCGGCCATGGAATCAAAGTAACTTCATCATTATGCAGATCAAACCAATTTGAGACCCTGGCAGTATGCACTCGACAGTTGTCATGAACGTAGGAAAATACTGGCACATCTTCACGCGGGTAAACTGTTCGCACTGTCGGTAACATAGATTCTTCTAATAGATCGACATACTTCATTGCGTTTTGCCGAGAAGAAATATGGACAAGCTCACCTACTCCTCCGATACCCATCCACGCCCACATATTCGCTGAAATTCGACCGGATAACTGACTAATTAGGCACGACGTGATATTCTGTGTACCGCGTGTTATCGTAACGCCACAAAGTTAAGCGACCGTGTTGAGACGATCGAAATGTTTTTTCGTCTGTAAATATAGTGTTAGTCCAGTCGTAGTCTAATAAGCGTTTGCAAAATTCGTTCTCGCTGTTTTATGATCATCCGTTAAGGCTACTTTCTCAGCATAATGTCTGTAATGCAGTCCAGTGCCGTGCATATAATTTCTAATAGTTTGTAGACAGACGTCATGTTGTGCCGCAAAATATCGGGTGGGAGTAAAAAGATGTTCTTCGTAATGGTGTTGCATGTCCACTCTTTGTTCGTTCGTGAGTCGGCGAACGCCGTGGTTATGACGTCGTCTGTCCTCGAGGATGCCCTCTCCGGCGTGCCGTCTGATCCAGGTCCTCACTGTATTCCGAGAAATATTCAATTCGCGTGATATTTCCCGTATGTCATAGCCTTCCTCACTTAAGACTACAATCCGAGCTCTTTGTTCTTCTAAATTAGCCATTATTAAAAATTATTAAGCATTTTACTATTTATTTTCTATTTTTTCACATTGACTGACAACTTGACATAATATGACACACTTGTAGAACACCCCATTTTTTAAATATATTTTTTCCATCATCAAAAAGTTTAGGTTAAATAAGCGAGAACTAGCTCGAGATTCAAACAATGACTGTATATGTGTGAAATGTGGTTTTATGGCAAAGATAACAAAGGTTAAAATTGCATAGGTCTGCGACCTGTATTGACGTAATTTTATTGGTACCTAAAACGTCGTAAGTGCATTATACGCGATAGATCTTACAAGTTTGAAAGTTTCAAACGAATTATCAGGCAAGTGGGTCATGATTCAGTTGGTTCGATTGAAACTGATATAGGAATGACAATAATACCGGTAATTAAAGTATACTATACAAAACTACACTAAAACTAATCTTTAAAATTTCTTATTAATACGAATTAATAAGTTATCAAATATAAGTCATTAGAACTACGTCAACTTAGAGACTAAAGAAGCGCAAATAATAAGGATAAGGTTATTAAATATATTTAATGTGATAACAGTACGAGTAATCTAAAAAAGGAAAGCATAAATTAAAAACTTCGGAGTTCAAGAGGCAAATATTCATCGGAAAATCAAATAAAAAATCACTTCATATCTGCTCCATATCTTCCTCGTCACTTCATTCAACCTCAATCAATCTGTCTTCAGTTTGATCGCTCAATTTGACCCGATTGTACGCCAAATCAAGTAAGTCAGTATATACGGTCCAAGTTAGAGATTTCGCACCGGAAGGGGAGGCTATCATTTGATTCATAGCGACTTCACTATTTATGAAACTAGATCACGGATGATGTTGCAAATGTTTAAACCTTATCAGTCAAAAACTTTAATAAAGTTTGTGGGATGACTTACATTCCTTTAAATCATTCTTTCGGATGATAACTCTAACAATTTAAAAAGGGATGCTTAGAACCACAGACCAAACTTAGAACGTTACAATTATATACAAAACTGGGCTACTGAGAAAACTAAAGAATGAAAGAATGTGGTTACATAGTAATGGAAAAACCGCTTTAAAGCAATTATTAAAGGATTCTTAGAAAGCTTGTAGAAAGCTCCCTGAGGGATCCATCCACATGATAGACAGAGTATCCAAGCAGACTAAGGAATATCAGACCAAAGTTCGATCTTCAGTTCGGATCTCAGTATCTTAGTCTGAAATATAAATGCCTATACTCTTATACTTATTCTTCAGTTAAATTACTAGTAGCAGCAAAAAACTTGGTTTATCATGCCACCCTCAAAGGTTTTTTTTAGGTTGTTACTAAATGATAAGACCGGGATCTCTGTAATCTCTGTAGTCCCTGTAATCGAGGGCATCTCTATAGACTTCCTTGCCTACTCGAGTTCTGCGTCTGCTCGAGTTAATCGCGTCGTAAGGGAAGATATATAAGCGCCTAGGTACATGCTCGTTTGCCTGGAGCGCGCTTGTGTACTGGTGTCTTCGTACTCATCAAGGTGTCTTAGACTTACGTTTGTGTGCATATGTAGTGTGTACTACGCACATCGAGGACATTCTTATTTCGACACATCGATTTCGGCAATAGATCCCCAGTCACGTCTGAAGTTGCGACGGAATGCGGGTCACGTATCGAAGATAACCCTCCTGAGCAATCTCGCGGAGGTACTTCATAGCTCATAAACCTAATTACGTTAGATAGCATCGGGAGAAAAAACTTCAACTACTTACAGCGAGATTACTTTCCCTAAGGAAGTTATATTAAAATGTCAAGGAAAGTATGTTGTTAAAGGTCTTCGCAAGAACATAGTTTTATATAAAAAAATGTGGAAAATAGATCTGGGTGCTAGATAACATATTATGTTAGGTTTTTTTTTAACAACTTACTTGGAACACATACAGCTTGAGAGTACAACAGCTTGCCCTTTAGGTTACGATCTTGCAAGTAAAGCTACTTTCTCGATGCAAGGCTAACGGATGGGTGACCAAACTAATATAATTCGAGCTTCGGAAGGTACATGTACTGCTTAACTTGTAATATTGCAAGCCGAACGTGAGATCCGCGCGCATTTAATCTCCTTCAAATCGCTAGCGTTCCTTACACCCGATATCTAATTAGCGAAGTTATTTAGAATCTCGTTAACTACAACAACTAATTGGTAACGGTAAATGTCACTTACTCATTTGCGAGAATTCAAATTCGCCGCCCGCCGCGATCAATTACTCGCCGCATGAGCATATTAAGGTAATTAGCTTCTATTTAGCAATTACATAAACGGGACACGTGACACGAGTTTGCTTCACCCACCAGTTTGTTTATAATCACAATCGACGTAACATTCCATTGTTACATTTATTGAATTTTTTTTAACAAATTACTCTGACGTCATGACGTCATAGTACGTTATGACGTACTATGACGTACGATGCTGAGACATGGCGCCTGACTAGGGAGGTCATGCACAAAATTAGTGTTGCACAGAGGACCATGGAGCGCGCCACTTTTGAACCGCGTCCCCAACACCGAAATCCGCAAGCGGACTGAAATCCAAGATGCCAGCGCTCCAATATCCGCTATATTGAGGCTCAAGTGGAGTTGGGCAGGACACTTGGCCAGACGAAGTGACGACAGGTGGACCAGAAAGCTGACTGAGTAAATGTAAATGTAAAAGTAAATGTAAATGTAAATGTTTTCCACACTCACACCAATTATCTAGCCCCAAGAAAAGCTTCCTTAAGAAACTCGTTATATGGTTATTAGACAACGGATAAACATACTTAATATACTTAAATACATACTTATTATACATAGGAAACACCCAGACCCGAAACAATATAGAAAAACAGGTATTTCTAAATTGATCCGACCGGGGATCGAACCCGGGACCTCAGAGATAGCGACACCATGAAAACCGGTGTGCAAGCCACTCGACCAAGGAGGAGGAGTGGTGGCCGAGAGACGGTTACAGAAAAAGGGGACGTCCACCGGCGAGATGGGTCGACGATATAACCAAGACCATGGGTTACACATGGCCCAGACTAGAACAGGTTCGAGGCGAAAGACACAAGCAAAGAGAGGCAGTGGGTCGAGAGGGACTGATGATGATGATGATGATGACTCTGACGCCCTTCTCCCAAAAAGGCGTAGACAGAGCATGGAAGTCACCAATTTTGAGCATACTCGCCATTAGTGAACCGACGCTTCATTTAGCATAATCAAGCTAGGGTTCCGAGGTGGAATAGATAATGTCAGTGATAGGTTGCTAGCCGATCACCTGATGTGCGAAAATCTTGGTCTCTCGTCCTCTCTTGTCCCTTAGTCGGCTCTTACGACATGCACTGGGAGTTACGCAGCTGATACGTTCATTTCACGTCCCAGACCAGCATGGGACAGGACCAGACAAAGAAAAAGCGTTTAAAAGACCTAAGTCGGGACTCAAACTCTCACCTTCTTCTAATCTAGGTTAGGCGTCCTATCACGTTTCTGTAGTATATAATTAATGGATCGACAGTCATTTGATATAACTTTACCTGAGAAGGTCGTGGAGCCATAAGCCATTACGCACGGCTACCCCAATGCGGGTTGGTGTGTTTCTGGGACAGAATACACCAGGTAATAAAATATTACTATGTTAATAAAATGATATGCCATAGATACCAACAAACAAGCATATGTTTTAAGTGCATTAATTATTAGACTATTAATCGTAATACAGTAAGCCGTATAAAGCTCCAACTCCGATTTATGGTTAATTCAACTTTGAATGTTACCATAGAAACCGTTTAAATACGACCAAATTGGCTTTCTTGCAAAGCTGCAACATAATAATATGGGGTATCATTGGAGAGTTGCTGACTCTTTAAACCCTTAGAAAGTGCATAGAAGAAGAACGTGCATGTGAAATTTCAAAACATTTTATTCATATTCATTTATTAACTTTTTTTAGAGAGAGTTTAATGTTAGCTGCCTATGGCCAACATTATAGTGTTAACCAGACGATTTGTGGGCAGCGAGAAACTTAAAGGGTTCCTCAAGCCGTGTGATCATCTTCACGGGTTTCAGGAGGAGATGGATGGCATCCCGTCCCCATGGCAAGCTCATGGCAAGCTCATGATGATGATGAATAGAAGACAGGGTTTTTAAGACTACCCTCGGTTGAAACAGACCATAGCGAACCTCGTAACGTAACCGTAGCGTACGCGGCGAGCGTAATACGTCATTGCTGACTGACCGATAACAGGGCGGAGCGAGCGGCGAACGGCTCGACTCGCTGTACTGACCATGCGAATGCTCGCAGCGAACATGGTACGTTACGATGATACGTACGAAAGGAACCAGCTGCTTAAGAGCCATTTTACATTTTGGCGTCCCATAAAAATGTATAAATAATGGCTAGCTTTCTTTTTTTCTTGTTTCTTTCTGGTTTCTTTCTGGTGATGGTCGCGGGTACCCGCTGAATGCGAGAAGCATAAAGCCGGTCGTTGTGGAGATCCTTGGGAGAGGCCTTTGTCTAGCAGTAGACGTCTTTTGACTGAGATGATGATGTGATTCTTTCGTACATACCTTTAGGCCGATTTTAACAATTTTTTTATGCTTGAGAATGCAGATGTTGACAGTTAATATACTTACAAAAAAAATATGCCCGCGATATCCATACTAATTAGTTTGCCTTAAATTGCGTTAAACTCTTTGTTTATAATGCAATGAGAAAGTTTAAAAATATTATGTACATGAACAACATTTTTTTTAACAGCGATGGTTTCGTTACACTCGTATCATACTGAATAATGCAGCGCGCTGTATATGAAGCAAGTTGCTTTCCGTGCTGCGTTGTAATCTAGGAGCCAAAGTGTGGAAGTAACGGCATTAGATCCAGGGGAAGGTAATGATTATCGACACGCCATCCAATGCAAGGATATGCTTGGGTTGTATCAAAGCACGTTTAGATATAATCGAAGCGACGATAGAAAGACATAAGCGTGTTTTGTTATGATTGCTTGTCATACCTTTGTTATAGTATCCCGGCCGAATGATTGATTGGGTTAGTGTTCTATTGCAATACTCAAAAATGGCATGCCTAGCACGAACATCTACAGAAATCATGGCGTTGCCTAAAAGAAGAATGCTGTATGGATATTGGTACAGCTCTACAACAACGTCCGTAAATGGATCTAACAATACTGACGAACCTTTCATTGAATTTATGATATTAGAATGACGTAACATTACAAAAGTCAAAATAGTGTAAATATCATAAAAGTAAACACATTTTATCACTAGCTCGTGATAGCATTACATTTACTGGGAAATTATTATAACCACATGATATTAAAGAGTTCGAAACATCAGAATAAAATCAAACACGAGTAGATACATAAGTTTGTGGCGACTAATAGTTTCAAAGTTCAAAAAAATTCAAAATTCAAAATCATTTATTCAGTTTACGCTACAAATAGCTCTTAACGTTATTATGACATCGGTTCGTAAGTCTACTCTGGGCGGGAGACCTTGTACTGAGAAGAACCGGCAAGAAACTCAGCAAGTGTCAAGTTCTTTTCTCCCTTACAGCGTCAAAAATATTGGAAAATGCCCTATCATAAAAGGACACTTTCCATCACAAACAAACACACAAAAAAAGGACAATCACAACACCCAAAAATACAACAAAATAAAAAAATATCTAAGTTTGCAAAAATTACATCAGGTACCTACCAATTTCAATTTTTTGTTTGTTTATTGAACTGACCTCGATGTTAATGTTATAGGCATAAGCATTTTACGTACTGTTAACACGTAATAGTTAGTTGTAATTTAAGGCAATAATGATTAAGTATAATAAATAGAAAGGAGCTCGATGGCGCAGTGGTAAGCAACTTTCGCAAAGGCCGGTCATCGGATGGGTGACCAAAAATGTATCATCTCGAGCTCCTCCGTGCTTCGGAAGGCACGTAAAGCCGTTGGTCCCGGCTGCATTAGCAGTCGTTAACAACCACCAATCCGCACTGGGCCCGCGTGGTGGTTTGTGGCTCGTTCTCCCTATCCATCCATAGGGAAGGCTCGTGCCCCAGCAGTGGGGACATAAAAAAAATGAGCTGATGATGATGATAATAAATAGTATCTAACTGGCATTGGTTGTGATTATTTATCGTTCCTAGATACACGCATATATAATCAGTAAAAAAATAAGCAATAATATTTAGTAAAGACTTCACTGCTTAAATATCACCATTAAATGTGGTAAAAAAAACATATTTTTTTTAAATTAAGTTTAATGTTAAGATTTTGTACAACCCTATTTTGTTATTGATTGACAAGCGCGAGCGCAGTGCCGGATGAGTGACCTTTGACACGTGCCACGCTTGTACCCCCGCCGTCTCCCCCGCGCCGCGCTCTCAGGCCGTCCGCGCCAGCCCTTTCTGGTGCAGGCACTGTCAGGACACGGATGATTTTTGAAGTACCTGCATTAGATCGCTTAGAGAAGCAAGCCCATTATGCCAACATTATACCGGAAGATATTGCCACAGATACTGCTCAGCATAGCCTGCAAGGGTGCACGATTTGGGAACAGTAACGCCGCACCCTAACGACAGTGATTGGCTCTGATCTCTCGCTGACCAGGGTGGTAAAGAAAAGTCATAACTGGGAATCGCTATTTGATGGGTAATTTTGGGAAGAGAAGAAAATCTTTAAATTTCTTATGTAAGCTTATTCATTGTACGATAAAATAGAACCATTTTCATAATTATTTTTCATACTACACCAAAGGTATAATATTTCGTTCGAATTTAATATTACATATTTGCCTGTCTCTCGAGAGCAAATGCGAGCAGGAGAGAAAATATTTAAAAATTAATAAAACTAACTTCACAGTAACCTGGATATCGATTCTTGGAAATCCTAAGAGCCTTACCGTGTGCATAGGTAGTTCCTAAAAGAGCCCGCATAGACTACCTACGGGGAAGTTTGCTCAAACCCTCCACTTTCTATCGCTAGTAGCCTCCTCCAGAGACTCATAAACGTAAAGGCGAGCTTACACTATTCAAACTCAAATATTTCCACGTGGTTAGCAAATCAAGTATTAGCATATAGACTCGAAAAATCTCAAAAACACTTTGCCAGACCAGTGAGTTCAACCCAAGGCCTACGGACATCGGGCTGAGCACTTTGTCACTAAGAAACATTAATAAGTTGTAAGTAATAATAAATAAAAGTCACTAAATAAATAAACAAGTAAAATAACTAAAAAATGAGGAGCTCGATGGCGCAGTGGTTAACGCGCCCGGTTTGCGAGTGCCGAGGATAAGCAACTTTCGCAAAGGCCGGTCATCGGATGGGTGACCAAAAATGTATCATCTCGAGCTTCTCCGTGCTTCGGAAAGCACATTAAGCCGTTGGTCCCGGCTGCATTAGCAGTCGTTAACAACCACCAACTCGCATTGTGCCCGCGTGGTGGTTTACGGCCCGTTCTCCCTATCCATCCATAGGGAAGGCTCGTGCCCCAGCAGTGGGGACATAAAATGAGCTGATGATGATGATGATGATGATGAAGTGTTAATAAGTAGAAAATGTCACAAACAACATAGTATGTAGATTTACTAATGTGCTCAAGAAAATGTAGTTATATTTTTACAGTAGATACAGGTACTAAACTTGTGTCTTGTATTGTTACACAAAACCCTCCTTGCAGCTTCTTTTCGGTAGGTCCCGTAGTTTTAACCATAACTATATAAAGCATGCCGCTACGTTACATTAAACTTGTAACAACAATTATACTAGCATCGCCAGTGTCACATTTCATTACCTTCCAAAGCGATGTCGACTAAGCTTAAGCCGCAACTCGCAGACAAGATGCCTCTGGCGTGCCTTTGGCTCTTAGCGGAAATCTCCTTGGGTTACTGACGAAGTCGGCACACTCAGATTCCGTTCAGGTGTTCAGAAATTTAGGTTTCTAACTATCGTTATACTAGCATTACTTTGTTACCTACAAATTACTTAATTAAAAGCTTATTCAGTGTTTTCTCTCTGCTTACGATTCAAAACAATAATATTGTGACTTATAAAATTATAGTGACTTAAATTATTTGTAAGAGTGTTGTGATGTTTGTTTCTTAGGTGGAGCTGGTAATGAAAAACGAACTGATATATTTTTTTGATTACAATTTCAATGAACCATATAGTTACACTCTTAAATTAATTTGATTTGATGTAATAGTGACCCAGTAATGGAGTTGAAACGTGTTGGTACAATGTAAGTTATTAGCATACATATCGCGTCAATGCTTGGAATCAGTAAATATTGATACACAATGTGATTATACGAGCGTGTGTTTTTAATTGTTTTGAATACTAATGAGCACCTACTAATGTCACCAAGGCACACGACAACGATGTACTTTCAGTGAATTGTGCTGTTATATTCATTATTGACGTTACATAACGTGAGCAAACGTGTATGTTGTTTTGTAAGGGTGAATGTGACGGTACTACACAGGGCAGGAGACCTTGTACTGAGAAGAAACTTAGCAAATGCATTTTTTTTCTCCCTTTTTTTACAGCGTCAAAATATTGGAAAACGCCCTATTATAGGGACACTTTTCATTACAATGAAAACAAAATATAAGGAACAAAACATGTAAGAGAGAGAAAAATATCTTTGTTTGCAACATCAGGTACCAATTTCAATTTTTACAAAGTCATACAGTACTGGTAAACGTCAAAAACTGTTTTAAAAATTCTAAGTGGAACTTAATAGCTTATAATAAGAAAAGTATGCAAGAGCAGACCAGCCTCCATAGGCGGCATTCATTCACGAGTATGGCATATGAACATCCAAAAACACATTAATATATAACCAAAACTATCAGTTTTGTTAAAAAAATGTATATTGTTTTAAATTGTTATTATCAATGTTATCTATATATGAAGGAATTAATAATTAAAATCCTTTTTCATCTTCTCCAATTGGAAGCTTCTTTCGAATGTCATGTGATTTAAGTGAAATCCGTTTGTTAATTGCGCAGATTGCGACGGAAAACTCACACACTCAAGTTTGTAATTCAAAAGCTCGACAACGAGGGGATACGCTCGTGATTCATGCAAACACGCTGAAATCATTATGACAGAAGCACAGGCCTAATTCACGTCAACGTTTCTATATCTCACTTATCCTTTGGAAACAGAAAGCTAAGTTTCGCAGTCTGTTGCCCTTGTCACGACGGAGCCGCGGCGAATGAAGAGGGTACAGACAATACAGGGATACCCCAGGGATGTCTTCTAGGGCCGACATATTGGAAATAACCAACTCAATTAACAGACGCCTTTGCGTCACATGAGGCTTACAAGATATAAAACGCCGATCACTATGCTTTAAGGAATCAGATCCGAATCTATTTGTGGCACCGAAAATAACAAAACAAAAAGAGGGATTTATTTATTTTGTATTTTTTTTTTGTTGTGAATAAAACGATAATTTAAGAAAGTTCCTGTAAAGCCGCTTATGCCGCGATAGCCTAATTGGTATGACCTGATTTGTCAGAAGGTGTGAGTACAAATCCCGTTTGTGATTTTTTTGTACCAATTTACCTGAAAATCTCAATTTACTTAGATACACCAATGTATTAAGCAATCAAAGATTTAAATCAGTATTATCAAAAGTAGGTTTTCAACTAAATCATGGCCAACTTCACTAACTTTCCATAGCAGATATCGAATCGCATGAATTTACTTGAAGAAAGTTTCATTACAATAAGCTTATCCATTTGAAAGTTATTAAACTTTGAAGTTCGTATGGGGCACTGTGAAGCGATAACCTTCTTCACAATGGAGTGGAGTTTAATAAATTGACTAAAGAAAGGTACCTATTCATAGCAAGTTAATATAAAGTCACATGTAACTTTTTAACCCGCAGCGAAATGCTATAACCAATTAACAGTTTAAGCAGTAAACTTTCTTAAATTCAAAAATATATTATACTAGCGGACCGTCCCTGCTTTGCACGGGTGAACATTTAAAAAAAAATATAGCCTATCTTACTCAGCGCTAATGTAGCATTCTAATGGTGAAAGATTTTTTAAAATCGGTCAGTAGTTTTAGAGTTTATTCGTTGTAAACATACATACA